>CM070877.1:73381021-73593521 GCA_036365515.1 Torymus aiolomorphi | reverse complement strand
GTCAAAGAAGGCTTTTCAAGGTGGAAGAAAATAGATGAAGTCATTAGGTCTCACGAAAGTAGTAAAGAACATAAAAGCTGTATGATGAGTTATATCGAGTATTTACAAAAAGATTCGAATATAGAAGCAACTATTATAAGAGACATGGAAAATGAAGTGCAATATTCGATTAAAGTTTTGAAAAGAGTTGTAGCAGGGATTCGGTATCTGACAGAACGGGGGCTTCCACTACGACGAAAAAATGAAGTAATAGGATCCCCTAATAATGGGAATTTCCTCGGTAGCATGGAATTGATTGCTGAATTTGATTCCTTTATGGAAGAGCACATTAAATTGTATTCTCATAAAGGTCATGGAACAGTATCATACTTATTAAAAACCGTTTCTGAAGAATTCGTAGAGTTAATAGCTACAAAAGTATTAAATCATATTATAAGTGAAATAAAGAGTGCAAAACATTGGGACATTGTGGTAGATTCTACTCCCGATGAATCTCATATTGATCAGTTGCCAATCATTTTTCGATACTAATTAAATGGTCATGTTTATGAACGTTTTTTTTATTTTGTGCAGATTGAAAATCACACGGGCAAGTCGCTTAGCAATGTTGTGTTAGACTTATTACAAAAAAATGGTATTGATATTGAAAATTGCCGAGCTCAGACCTATGACAACACTTCTAATATGTCCGGGAAATACTCCGGCCATCAAGCTGATATTAAAGAAAAAATAAATTAGCAAGCTACGTTCCTTGCGTCGGTCATTCACTGAACTTGGTAGGAGAGTGTAGCGTCGACAAATGTCTTGACGCCACGAATTTCTTCGGGATCACGCAATACTTATGTTTTTTTAGTGCATCAACACGATGGAACGTTCTATTGACTAAAAAATCTAGATTAACCAGCTTAACCATGTCGCGGAGATGCCACAAAACTTATAGTCAAGGATTACGATGGCATTTATGAGGCTTTAAAAATATTAGCTAATGATACTGATCAAAACTGTGATACACGTCAAGAAGCTTTAGCTTTATTGAGTCATATAGTTAAGATTGAAAATGTTTTTATGGCGGTTTTATGGAATTTCATTTTCCAACGATTTCACGCAACTAGTCAATATCTTCAAAACATAAATGTAGATTTAATTTCTGCTAATAATATGCTGCTTTCATTAGTAGATCTTGTTAAGGAATTGCGTGATAAATTTTCTGATATTGAAAAAGAAGCTAGGGAATTAAATACTTATGTGAACCAAGAATATTCGAATTCAAATAAAAGAAAAATCACTCGTAAGCTTGCAGACAAGGAAGTAGAAATTGATAGTTTAAGTGCGTCTGATCATTTTAGAATAAATACATTTTACGTTATTATAGACAAACTTGTGGCCGAGTTACAAAAACGAAGTGAAGCGTATAGCCATATTATAAACTTATTTAGCTTTCTTACTCAATTTTTATTTATAGAACCTAATGAATTAGAAACGAAAATAACAAATCTCATTAAGGTATATTCAGATGATTTATAGAATGAATTATTATTATTAGAATTAAAACAATTTATACCTCGCTTGAAACTACAACCAAAAGGTTTTTTTTTCTAATCGATCGGAGAAAACAACTAGTGAAAATGACCAAATCTTGTGCCCTTTGCAAGTTCTCAATTGGATTGTAAATATGAATATGATTGAAGTATTTCCAAATGTTTACAACTCTTACAGAATTTTAGTTATAACTCCAATAGCAAACTGTGAATCTGAAAGGTTATCTTCAGTTTTAAAGAGGATAACAAGTATGTATAGGTCAACTATGTTAGATGAAAGATTATCTGCTTTGACGAGGTTGAATTACTTCGATCGATTGGCTTTGATGACTTGTTAAGTGACTTTGCCAGAGCAAAGTCGAGAAAAAAATATTTTTAATTATATATTAACCATTTATAGTTTTTAATACACAAGCATTAAAAGAAAAATATTTTATAATAATAAATTATAAAAATAAAAACGTAATTTTTATTTATACTTCCAACATGATAATTTTGTGCTACACTTAAGTGGGCCCCATCTTCATATTAGTTCCAGGCCTCGTAAATGTCTAATCCGCCCCTGAATGTACAGGAATGTTACAGAAAAATACATTTTTTACTTCCGCCAGGATATCACAAATCACAAAATTAAGTTTTCAATATTATCAATACAATGTATAGTAGTATAATTTGCAAACAAAGAAAAGATTTTTACTTTTACTACACCTTCTCCAAGGGGTATCAGACAATTATGTTGCTTATGGAGACTACTTATCCTAGATTTTGTCGCAAACCTTTCCTTTAAGGAACAAGTTTGCAATCACCTGGCAAAAACCATGTTTTTTCGGCATACGATTCATTTGATTGGCTGTCATCAACCGGAAGAATGCCTTCAATTTCTTTCGAATATTTTTCGAAACAAGAATATGATTCTTCTAATCGTTTCTTAAAGAAATGGTTTGCAATAAAATCTAGGATAAATAATCTGCATAAGCAACATTGTATGATACCCCTTGAAGAAGGTGTAGTAAGAGTAATAACATTTTCTTTGTCTGCAAATTATAATGACTATACATTGTTGTCACAACTGTTTGTCACCTAATTTATGCACAGATAATAATAGATTACCCGGTTGAAATGGTCTGATGAAAACTAATACAAAGAACCCCGCACAAACCTTATGGAAATTGGCCCTCTGTCTAATCGGCTGAAACTCTGAGAAAATGAAGTCCTTGGCATTCTGAACAAAAGTCTCCACGGACACAGAAAGATCCTATGTGTAGTTTGGAAGTTATAGGATTTACAAATCCAAGATTTTCAATGATTTTTTACAGTGGCGCCCAACGTAAATAACCCGCGATCGAAAACTTTCGTTCCGATGCATTCGGACCTTCGGTCCTCAATATTTATTCCTCCCACACCCATCATGCCGCGCATCACGTCTCCCTTCCTCGAAAATTGACCCCGTGGATGACTGTGTGCACAGGTAAAATTGTCCCAGGCAAAATACTACTTGTCGCCTCTTTCTCGTAGTTGTGTACACGTTTACGTGACAAATACTTGAGCATCGCATGATAGGGTTACTACCGCGTATACCAGTCTGAGAAGGGTCGCCATAGGATAAAAAGCAAAAACGCGTCTATCATGGTCGTACTTGTGAATATAGAAACGTGGGCCGACCCAATGCAGCAATCGTGGTTCGGGTGGTGATCGCGCCGCTTCGCTCACCAGTTATATTAGCGAATGTGTATCGGACTTGCACTTCGCGCTACATCGAGCACATCATTTCTCCACACAAAGTAGAGTAGTGCACACAGATAAGTGTGAGTCTCGAGATCGATGGAGTTAATCCCGATCTGGCCTCCCGAAACAGGAGAAAATTAAAAAGCGCCTCCTATACGTTTTTTGCGCTGCTAAGAATAGGTCGCGTTTGAGGTAGTGGGTATAACGGAGATCACAGATTCAGCGCTAGTCGGCGCATAGTAGAGCCCTGTGATACCGGCATTCCGGGAAATCACGCTTATATTGGGCTGGGTGAGAGTGCGATCGGTAGCCCCGTGGTTAGGGCGCTCGACTCCCGTCCGGACGAATCGGGTTCAAATCCCGATGCCATCGCCTATTTTTTTCTGTTTCGCCGAAATCTGTAATCCCGTTACAGTGGTTGTAACGCCTGTGGGTAGATTAAGCTGGGAGTAAGAGTAAGCATGTACACAAGTCTTAAATAGCTGAAACTGTCGAAAAAAAATATTTTTTCAGACCTTGGAATCTCTCACTTTAAAGCAAAGTGTGGGAAAGTCGAAAAATCTGGGAAAATCGGGAAAAGCCGAGGAAACATCGTTTAAAGTCTGCGTTTTACACTCTCAATGAAAAAGTATACATTCTTTTACAGCTTAAAGCTCTCATTTAAAACTAAGGTATGGGGAAGTCGGAAAATCTGGGAAAATCCTGAAAAACCGAGGAAAAATTGTCTAAAATCTACGTTTCTCGCTCTCCAGTTTTAAACAGCTTAGAGTGTCGAAAACAATCGTCTCTTAGATCTTCAAACCTCAAACTCGAAAGCTAAGTATGGAAAAGTCGGAAAATGTGGAAAAATCCGGAAAGGCCCGGAAAACTGGTTATATATATTAGTGCAGTGTGTGTGTGTGTGTATATACACGCGCCTACCCACACACACACACACTGCACTAATATATATAACAAGTTTTCCGGGCGTGTGTGTATACACACGCCTACCCACACACACACACATACATACACACACACACACACAATTATAACATACTCGTAATAAAAATAGCAATATAAAAAATCCGAAATCCCTTATTAACGCCTTTTTAATGAAATAGCCCCGTAGTGGCATGATGGCATATATGGTAGAAAATAGTAATCAAGATAATTGGTCATACTTGTAAAAATTGCGATCTACTAGCAATACATTTTGCCATCAAAATCCTGGGAAGAAACGTTATTAACATGAAATGTAACATATGGGAGCGTCCAGCAGAAACGGGCCACCGAGCGCGCGCGGTGTCTTTTTTCGCGTAAAAGGCGCTCTGTTTAACTCGTTCATAATCGTATGCTGCGTCTTTGAAAAAAAAACCAAGGACCTATGTCGATAGATCTTTTCCTGCTCTTTCCAATGGTGTCATTGTTTTTATTACGGAACGCTTTCTTCTGGACGAAAACTCGAGTTGAATATTGAAAGCCATTTTTCTCAAAGTATATCATATTTTTTTTCAAAATAAACTACACCATTGGAAAGTACAACTCTTAAGCTTCAAAACCCTATCTTGGAGAAGTTGGAGAAATAAAGGGTTTAAAAGTAACAACATGAAAAAGACAGCGCTGAGGGTCCGCGCGAGCCCCTCGCGCCCGTGCGTACGGCACGTTTAAGTGCACGCTCTATTCAATTCGCTAATAATCGTGTACCAAGTCTCTGAAAAAAGAACTAAGTAATATATCGATAGATTTTTTCCTGCTCTTTCCAATGGTGCTATTATTTTTATTCCGAAATGCTTCCGAAAGGTAGTATTGTTATGCCAGATTAAACAATCTATAAGGTTATTTTAAATTTCTGTTTTACTGCTTTCAGTGCGTTCATGGATATTTTTATGTTTAATATATTATGTTTTTCAAATTTTGTTATATAAATGAACAAAGTTCATTGTAATATTATACTAACTGTTACAACTAGATCCACAAAATTATGTCCACGCATTGGCATTGTAAGTTACAAAACATTTTACATTTACAAAACAGAAAGGGCGAAATAGCACATCGCGTGTATTAATCCGCCCTTGAGCATAGCGTAAAAAGTTTGGGCAGCCGCTCTCTTTTTGATCTTACTATTTTTGAACTTTTCATGTTTCAACTTAAAAATATAATATTTTATAGTTTAAGACTTGTACTTTTGAAGAATATAATTCATTTTGAAGAAAAGACTGATATTTTATTGAAAAAATAGAGTTTAAACATTCAAATGGAATTTTCAACTAGAAGGAAGCATTTTGGAATAAAAATAATAGCACCATTGGAAAAAGCAGGAAAAAATCTATCGATATATGTCCTTAGTTCTTTTTTCAGAGACTTGGTACACGATTATTAGCGAATTGAATAGAGCGTGCACTTAAACGTGCCGTACGCACGGGCGCGAGGGGCTCGCGCGGATCCTCGGCGCTGTCTTTTTCATGTTGTTACCTTTTAAACCCTTTATTTATCCAACTTCTCCAAGATAGGGTTTTGAAGCTTAAGAGTTGTACTTTCCAATGGTGTAGTTTATTTTGAAAAAAAAAAAACATGATCTACTTTGAGAAAAATGGCTTTCAATATTCAACTCGAGTTTTCGTCCGGAAGAACGCGTTTCGCAATAAAAACAATGGCGCAATTGGAAAGAGCAGAAAAAAATCTATCGATATAGGTCCATGGTTTTTTTTTTCAAAGACGCATCATACGATTATGAGCGAGTTAAACAGAGCGCCTTTTACGCGAAAAAAGGCACCGCGCGCGCTCGGTGGCCCGTTTCTGCTGGACGCTCCAATATAGGTTGTTTTGCGAATGTTAATAATTCATTTGCAGTAAAACGTCCAGATATTGATTCTGAAAAGCTAAGATGCTGTGACCTTAAAGCTTTATGTTATTTCTATTTTTAGATTGATTTATAAGCTGATTTTTCTATTTACTCTATACTTAATTATATGTTTTTTGTTTCTTAATACTTAACTTTATTTCTTAGGCGGAGTTCGATTTCTTTTTAATACTGAAAACACCCAATTTTTTAAAAAAATCACTGCTCAATTAATAATCTCTTATTGGCTGCAGAATTACCACTTAGTTATTACTTTTCTTAACTATATTTATACAATTAATAGTATCTATTTTCAAAAATATGGCTTTCAGAAACAATATATTGTCATGTGACGTTTGCGATGCTAGAGTTTAATGCCGCGAATCGGCGGTGTAGATAATAATCTTGTTAAGCAAGAAATCGCTACTGGAAGGCGTTAAAATAATGGAAGGCCAATGCAAAATATAGAAAATAATACTCGTCTATGCAATAACTGTAACATCTCGATTTTAAATGGAATACGTATGTTAGAAAAAAATCCACAATGTTTGCGATTGAATATTGTAGCTCAAAGAGGTCAAAGAGGTTGTTTTATTTGTAATGCACACGGAAACATTTATAGACTTTCACTACAAAGTAGATTAGACATTTTCGTTAATAGAAACATCTATGTTCCAGAAGATGTTAGATGTTGCAATCATCATTTAAATGCAAAAGGTTTTTTCTTACTCCCCCACCCGAAAGTACGTACTTTCGGCCCGCATCTCCGAGCCGAAAGTTAACTTTCACACCCTGTTTTAGATCAATCGCGCGCTCTGATTGGCTGCCGAAGTTTCCCGACCCGCTGCACTTGAGCGCCGCCGCGCGCATGAGCCACTCTGTCTGACTCGCACGTCCGAGCGCACACTCGCTCTCACTGTTGACACGTACGAAATAGTCAGAGGAAAGTGCACGGGTGACGAGAAAAAAGAGTTAGTTGAAATAAAAAGTGGTGTTATTTGTTTCCTACACGTACTCTCGAGTCGTGCAGAAACAATTAAGTGACACTACGCAAGTCCTAGCACTCTGGCTGCACGATATCTTACAGAAAAATGAATAGCTCGACACGCACTCTGACTGAAATTCTCTCGAGAAATATAAAAATGAATTGCTATTACCTACAAATTCTCTCGAGAAGTGTAGCAATAGATACTGCGTTCACATGCAGTGATAGTGTCCGCCTTCTAACCTAAAACGTGCTTAACCAAAAAAGTCAAGATTGAAAGCAATAAAATTACGTGCAATTTCTCAATTTCCATTGAGATAAAAAAATGTCTTTCAAAGAAACAAACACAGATGAATCCTCATCCGGTGGTTCTGAAGACGAAGAAGAAATATTAAAAAATTGTGACCAAGAGGCAAAAATAATTGTAGAGTCAGAAACATTACCAAAGAAGTCTTCTGAACGCTACCTCCTAGTCTACAACGCTTACAAAAAATGGAAAGAAGAAATTAAAAATTCACTTTCAACAAACTCCGAAGAAAACAATTTAATTGTTTACTTTAACACCTTAAAACTAAAATTGAAACCGCCAACTCTATGAAGCATATGGAGTATGCTTCAAAATACTTTAAATACAAAGGACAATATTGATATTACTAAGTTGTTCGCTTTAAGAAGTATGATAAAAAATTATGGTAAAGGTTACAAACCTAAAAAATCAAAAACTTTAACCTGGACTGAAATTATGAATTTTATGACAACAGCCGATGATCAAGTGTATTTAGCCACAAAGGTAATTCATTATTTATATATTCACTTCGCAATTAATACTCTTGTACTTGGTTAATTTACACTATATTTTTAACATTCACAGGTAATACTTACATTTGGAATTTGTGGTGCACTCCGCTGTGATGAATTAACTAATTTGAAACTGAAAGACCTAAAAGACTTTGGTGATGCCTTTCTAGTATCGATCCAACATAACAAAAACGACTACGCTGGCGAGTTTCTTATTGGAAACCTTTTCTATAACAAGGTTAAACATTACATTTCCTTAAGACCAACCGATCAGTTTACAGACAGATTTTTCATTCACTACAACAAAGGCAAATGTACTCGTCAAGTCATTGGAAAAAATAAGATACGTGAAGTACCACAGACTATTGCTTCTCATTTAAAATTAAAAAATCCAAAAAAGTACACAGATCACTGCTTTAGAAGAACAGCAGCAACGCTTCTTTCTGAATCGGGTGCAAACATGCAAATGATCAAACAACTAGGAAGGTGGCCTTCGGATGCTATAGCACAAGGCTATATAGAAAATTCACTATATAATAGACAAATGATTATTAATGGTATTATCCTTAAAGCTACGACAAACACTCATCCAAAACCATTGACAAGTACTACACCCGATGAAGCTGACTCCGACTACCATTTATATTGGTTGCATTCCAACCAGGAATTCACTACGAACCAGTTCCATCCAATTCCAAATAAGCATAAAAAATATTAATATACTAGATAAGTTTGCTCGATGCCATCTGTACTACCTTTCATTCCTAACAAACTTTATTTCAGACCAACAACTCAACTTTACCAACTTAGCCAGCAATAAGAAAATATTTACACCGGAAAACAATGAAAATCAACCCTCGACAAACCACAACAGCAAAAAATTTCTTTCAAAAACACCAGTGAAAGTAAGATTCAAAGATAAAGTAACTACTCAAGCACCTCCATGTAAAAAAAGAATTCTTGAAAATTTAAATCCTCAAATTCAAGATGAAATGTCTCATTCGAAACCAAAGACAAATACTACACCCGACAAAGATGAATCTGATTACAATTTAAATTGGTCAGATTTCGAAGAAGAAATCACTACGAACAACTTCAATTCAACTTCATGTAAGCATAAAAAATACTAATGTATAGAGTCGATGCCACCTGTACTACTTTTAATTCGTAAAAAACTTTATTTCAGATCAAAAACCTACTACAACAAGCAATACAACAACTCTTCAACCGCAAACCAACACCAATGAATCAAAAAGAATTCTTAAAAATTTAAATCCTCAAGTTCAAGATAAAAATCAAAACCACAATCAAAATAAATCACTGAATGCAGATAAAAATCAAAATCAAGATCAGAATAACTCATTGAATGATCAAATAAATTCAATTTTAAACAAATATATTAAAATTAAAAATTGTACTATCAACGGCAATTTCATTGTAAATATTAATAATTACAAATCTGATAAAGAAAATCATTTGTAAAGAAAACAAAACAAACAAGCATTTATTTTATATTGAGATTAATATATTGAAAGTTTTAATCATTAAGACAAAAGTTTATTAATTTAAATATAAATCTTGTATTAATTATTGTATTAATATTTGATGTTAATATATTGAAAAAGTTTAAATTATTAAAATCAAACTTTATTGTACTTATTTCATCACCTTATTTCTTTCTTTTTTTAATGAATGTGTTTCTGATGCCCGCCCCGACCAGCAAAACCTCGGCTTCGCCTCGGTCTTGCAAATGTCGGGCGGGCATCAAACCATCTCTGCAACAGCGAAAGTAGCAGACGCCCAAAAAACCAGCTCTCCACGCCGGGCCGAAAGAAAAAACAGTCGGTAATATCGACCGAGCTACCCAAAGCGGCCGAGAGAGGCACTACTATCGAGTGGGTCGAAAGAAAAACTAACACTCAAACACAGCTAGCAGACGACAACGCAATTTTATCAATTATTTAATAATTACAGAACGTACTTTCGGCCGGGGAGTAAGAAAGATAGTATACAATACTTGGACCGGAAATTGGATGCCCTGGGCGTGCGTCATGACCGAGGCGAAGCTGAGGGCGTCATACCACGCACGCCCCGGAAATCCAATTTCCGGCCCACGTATCGTAATATACTATTTATTAGATATGTTAGTAGAAGGATTAAAGTATGTAAATCGTTCATAAATATTTCAGGGTACGCCTTTGCAAAAATTTCTGCAAGGATTTCGAGAAAGGAGTATTATAGAAAGACATCGTTCTTTTGAAGATGAAACTGATTTCATAGAAGAAGAATTTAAATATCTTACATCTATTACTAAAGCGCAATTCAATGAGCTTTTTACATATTGCGACCCAATTCCACTACAAGGTGATCATCGACAAGTCAGCGTAAAAGATCTTTTATGTTTTATTACAAAACTACGACAAGGTTTAAGTGATGATTTCCTTACAATTATATTTAATTATCGCTCCAGACAAGCTGCTAGTCTAGTAGTTGGAAAACTGCGTCAATCATAACATTGCGCTTTACAGTTGAAAACATTGGATTTCAATCCATGACAAGACAACAGTATATAGACAGACATGTAGACGAATTTACAAATCGATTATATAATCCTGAACCACAAGAAAGAAAAGCTATTGTTTATATCGATTGTACCTACTTAGACATAGAAAAAAGTTCCTGTTTTCGAGCACAGCGTTTATCATATTGCTTACATAAACGTAAATAACTAGTCAAACCACCAGTATTAGTCGCTCCGGATGGTTTCATATTAGATATTCACAGACCTTATTTTTCTAATACCACAAATGATGATGGTACCATCTGCATCCATGAGTTTGAGCACGAGGTAGAAGAAATACGTGAGTGGTTTGAAGAAGGAGATATTGCAGTTTTAGACCGCGGTTATTGAGATGCAGTTGTATATTTGGAAAGAATGGGAATAACTGTAGTGATGCCACCTTTTCTACAACGCTGTCAAAATCAGTTTACAACCCTTGAAGCTAACCAAGCACGTCTAGTTACAAGGTGGATTGTGGAAATGCGAAATGGCCACCTGAAAAGTATATTTAAGTTTTTTAAAGAAAAGAATTGATCGCTCAACCATAATCGTTGTAGAAAGAAAGTTATCATCGGGCAAACGTGAGCTATACTTCTACAGTGAAAATTCACTAAAAGAAAAAATTATTGTTGATTATTGAGTTTTGATTTAAGTTTTTTGTTTATTTGATTAGAACAGCGCATACTATACACTTACGCGATTTTCTTGATTGCTGGAGCGATTATAAACGGTTACCGCGGTCTCGTTGTAAGAGAAAACTTTGACGAAGCAGTAGTTGAACAAATGCTTGAGCGAGTTCACGATGTAAATGTTGTACATGCTAGACTAGATGAAGAAAACTTAATACGCAGAAGAGGAAGATGGGCACCATTAACACCGCAACATATTCCAGTATTTTCTCAATGGACATTAGATTTTATACGCGCATTTACACTTGGACTTATCAACTTCGTTTAGCTCCTTCTTACATTCAGGATTTTGTATTAA
Organism: Torymus aiolomorphi; assembly: GCA_036365515.1. Taxonomy (NCBI): domain Eukaryota; kingdom Metazoa; phylum Arthropoda; class Insecta; order Hymenoptera; family Torymidae; genus Torymus; species Torymus aiolomorphi. The sequence goes on along the minus strand of CM070877.1, from coordinate 73,582,107 downwards.
GAAACGTAATTGAAATAGAAGACGAAGGTAATCAATTATTAAAAATTGATTTGAATATAAATGAGCCTGGTTTCGTCAGACAGATTAAATCAAAACGAAGTTATACTAGGCCATTATTGTTCTTGTAAAGCTGGAGCAAGAACCTTAGGTACTTGTGCACATGTTGCGTCCATTCTTAGGTATTTAGGGTATGCACGTCATCAAGCACAAGTACAATATCTATCCACATTACTGTTGCATAACATATTAAACGCTGAAAATGTTGTTAATAATCCATAAACTTAATAATTACGAAAAAATACAGGTCATTAATACTTGTAATCAAGAACGAAAATACTCAATTCTTATTCCTCATATAAGACAACACATACAGACACCAGAGGGAATCAGAGATCGGTTGGAGAGGGTAGTTTTAGTGGGTATTGGGTATCGATCAGGGCTCAGCATAATTGCAAAATATATCGCAGACATGCGCCAGACCATCCGGCCTTTTCGCAACATTTGGTCCGTCACCACTTTGTGACCTAGCCTGAGTTCCACACATCTGGTCACATGTTGAGTCCGTAAATGGATTTCCCCCTCGTAAAAAAAACATCACAGATTTTAAACGAGTTCTTTAGGATTTTCTTTCTCGGTTTTCCCAGAGATCTTTCCATTTTCCCATACCTTAGTTTTAAATGAGAGCTTCAAGCTCTAAAAAAAAGTATACCTTTTCATTAAGGTGATGTGAAATACCGACATAATTTCCAAACATGGATATCTCATGAAAATACCAATAGAATCGTCCAAAAAAAAATCTGTGTATAGTATTAACATATACGGAGCGCTTGACGTTCGTGTTTTTCCAAAAAAATGATGAGAATTTATTTAATTAAATAAAAACCGTACTGTCGGTAAGTAGGAATCTGCAATTAAGCTATTTTTCAAACATGGATATCTCATGAAAATACCAATAGAATCACCCAAAAAAAAATCTGAATATAGTGTTTACGTGTACGGAGCGCTTGACGTTCGTCTTTTTCCAAATAAACTTTTAAATGTTGATTTAAAAAATATTGAAATTCACGGTTTCACATGGCCTTAAGAGTGTAAAACGCAGACTTTAAAGATTTTTCCTCGGTTTTTCCCGATTTTCCCAGATTTTCCGACTTTCCCACACCTTGCTTTAAAATGAGAGATTTCAAGGTCTGAAAAAAGAGTTTTTTTCCACAGTTCCAGCTGTCTAAAACTTGTGTACACGCTTACTCTTACTCCCAACTTAATCTACCCACAGACGCAAAATCATTGAAAATCTGGGACTTGTAAGTCCCATAACTCCGAAACTACACATAGGATCTTTTTGTGCCCGTAGAGACTTTTGTTCAGGATGCCGAGAACTTCATTTTCCGATATCGAGAGTTTCAGCCGATTAGGCAGAGGGCCAATTTCCATAAGGTTTGTGCGGAGTTCTTTGCAGATTCGGATGCACCAATCAGACCTTTTCCACCGGGTAATTATCAAATGCAATTTTAAGCAGATATGAAATGTGTATTAGTAAAGAAAGTGGTTCTGATCCAATATTCAGAAAATTAAAAATGAATGTAATTTATAACTGATAAGTACATAAGGCTTATTGTAAAAGTTTAATATTATTGAAAATAGATATTTCATTTTCTATTCGATGCTCTAACAAAATTCAGTGATTTAATCCATTACATAAGATGTATGAATAATATTAAGTTTCTAAATCAACCATATTATCAAAAATGCTAATTATTAGTTTTCCTTGATATTACAAAAAATCATAACTTTTTTCAATTAGCTTGGCCAACTTTGGTTAAAAAAGCATTTTGAAGAGTTTTAAAAGTAGAATTAAAAAAAATTTTGTCGGACAAAAAATTTTAAGGCGTAGTTTCAATATTCTTCGATGAAGGTATGATAAAAACCAACCAATCAGAGACATGCAAATTTCATTTATTAAAAAATACTACTACTTTCTAGAACAAAACTGAAAACTTTTTGCCAGTCAATGTTCTAGACAAAAAGTTTCAAGATTTTGAGTAAAAAGATGACAAAAGTTGGATTTTAACCCATTTAGTCCCAAATGTCGTCAATGTTCACTAAATTTTCATCCAGTTTTTTTTTTTTTTTTCATATTATTTGTATTAAAAAAAATTTCAAAAAAATGATATCCGACGTAAAATTGTATGCTCTTTCAAAATATGGTATCAGAATTTGTCAAACATTAATGATTAAAAAGTTATAAACAATTTTTTGCAAAAAGCAATTTTTTCTATCAAAAAAATATTTTTGATGTAAAATTTTTTATATGAAAGCGGTAATATGCACATACTTTTACGGATAGAAAAGTGTTTTCGAGTCATAAACTGAAAGATAGGTGGGGTCCGAACTAAAAAATTAAACATGGCGGTCCCCAAAATGGAGACCGAAATAAAAATTTTATTGATAAACTACAGGACGCTGCAGCTTAAAAAGTAGGAGCTATTTCAAAAAAATGCCAAGAGTGAAAAGTTCTTAGAATTCATCGAGAAATACAGTGGAATTTTTTCAGATTTTTCTGGTGACATTTTGAAAAATTTGTTATTTAAATTTTTAGAAAATTTTAAAAAATCCCGACAATTTCTGAAAAAATTCTAGCATATTCTTTGATAAATTCTAAGCATTCTTTGTTCTTTGCAATTTTTTCCAAAAGTTTGATTTTGGCCATATTTCATTTTTATATATCTTCGTAGACTATATTTTTAGTATAAATACTTGTCATTTAATTTACATTGTTTCTTTAAAAATCTGCTTTGTCCTTTTTATGTTCAGTGTACACTGATAAGGAGAGTGCACACCCTCCGGGAAATGGATTTCAGCGAGTACTTGAGAGTCGATTTCTGGTATGTAGAAATGAAGCTCAGTGTACCTAATTCCATCACACAGGCCCTTTTTCATGAGATACGGATAATCTAATTTCAAATATCCTCTATTTCGTCCAAAAACTGTTTCTTCTATTGACTCTCATATTGCAAGTATTTATGATACGATAACAAACAAAAACAATTATAAAAGTAGACAGTCAAAGCTAAAATTTAAGCTGTGATTTGTTTAAAAATATTACTTTTTCAGCAACTTATAAGCAATCAAATATAGGGTAAGAAAGTGGTTAAAAATTTGTCTTTATTTTAAGTGATTTAATGCATCGTATTATTAACCACTTTTTTACGCTACCTTTGATTGCTTATAAGTTCCTGAAAAAGTAATACTTTTAAACAAATCAGAGCTTAAGTTTTAGCTTTCACTGTTTACTTTTATAATCTATAAAATTATAATTATAATCTATATATTTTAAATAATTAAATTACACGCCCTCCCACATTTTCTTGGAAAAGTAACGTTTTTACGTATTGAAAATTGATTTCTTTTTACATCTATCAACCCTATTTATATACTATAAAAGGGCTGACCTTCGTCGGTTTTATCCTTACCTTAGAGAAAGCGGCTACTGCTAACGCCGCGCTTCTGCGCGGCCTTTCTCGTACTCCGGTGCGGCAAGATTCAACTCGACGCTTGTACGCGCTTGCAAACGAGCGCGAAATCACGATCAATCAAACTCCTCAATGCTTCGGACCTCAATCGTTAAGACGTCGCAACCCAGGAAAACCACAGGGAGAACAAAAATCTACAAGAATAAAAGTGGTGTTTATTCGCCTGACAAAACTACAAGAAACAAACAAGCAAGGTCGCGCAGATTGAGTGATATATTCGCTATCGTAGTTAGTCGTCGCACTCAGCTAGAGATTCATACAATTTAACGGTTAACCGACAGAGAGACAGAGAGAGAGAGAGAGAGAGAGAGAGAGAGAGAGAGAGAGAGAGAGAGAGAGAGAGAGAGAGAGAGAGAGAGAGAGAGAGAGAGAGAGAGAGAGAGAGAGAGAGAGAGAGAGAGAGAGAGAGAGAGAGAGAGAGAGAGAGAGAGAGAGAGAGAGAGAGAGAGAGAGAGAGAGAGAGAGAGAGAGATGGTTTATTAGTTGGCTAAGGGCTCGTGGTCCTTAGAAGCCAGTGGCAATACAAGTACTACAATAAAATATAAACTTGCGAGCGTCATGAGGGGTGCACCCCCTGTACATCGACATCTATAATACATAACAAAAAGCAAGCAAATATACAAAATGGAAAACAGATAAGTAATAATAAAAAAGAGAAGGAAAGTAAAAGACATAAAAATATAAGCTCGATAAAATACAATACACATAAATATATACAGCTCGATAATTAGATCACAGGTTACATCATGGGCAGCCTTACACTCAAAAAAATGTACATATAATAGCTTTTTAAAGCACGGACGAGTATACATACGGCAGATTTCGGGTTGGATATCATTCCACAAATACGCAACTCCTAACCTGAATGAATTCCGCCAATAATCCATTCGAAACGCGAACTCCCTTGGTCTGTTGTGTAGACAAATTCATTAAACAGATAAACTGGCAGCTCACTTTTCAGTATTGAGACGAGTAGACATATAGCCAGAATTTTACATCTCGCTTCGTACGCAAGAATCTCCATCTCCCTATAAACCAGGGGGATATGCTCGTAAGACTTGGTCAAAGTGGCAAAACACGGGGCGGAATTTTTGCAGCGACCTATCTTACGAGATGGTTCCTTAGAGAGACCCAGGAATAGACCGACACAGTAATCGAAGTAAGAGAATACCAAGGTTTTGACTAGAATGAGTTTGGTGTAGTCCGGTAGGTATTTCTGGCACTCCAGGATAACGTGCTGTCTAGAGTGACTCCTAGTACTTTGAGCGAATCGTCGGGCTGGATGATAGCGCCATTCAGCGTGATATCGTTGAGCTTGATATTAAGACGACTAATGTAGCCTCTAGATCCTACCCACATCGCTTGCGTCTTGGCTGCACTAATTAGAAGCCCATTTGACGATGCCCAACTCGAAATGCTTCCAAGATCTTGATTGATTTTGTTGATAATGTCATTGACTTCGCTGAATTTACCACTAATGTAAATAACAAAATCGTCAGCATACAGATGGTATTTGGGGTGCTTCAAGATCGGGGGCAGATCATTGATGTGGAGTGAGAGGAACGGAGGACCCAGAAGGCTACCTTGGAGGACGCCTGAACATCTATCTCGGGGCTCTGAAACCTCGCCGTTCTGGAACTCAACCACCTGAGAGCGGCCAGACAGGAACGATTCGACCCACTCGCAAGCAGTATCAAAAAATTCGAAGAAACGTAATTTGTCAATAAATAGCTTGATATCTACCAGGTCAAAGGCTAGAGAGAAGTCGATGTCCGCTATGAGTGTCACACAGTCTTAGTCGATGGCATATCTCAAGTCGTCGACGATCCATAAAAGAGCCGTGTGGGTGCTGTGGCCCTTCCGGAATCCTAACGGAAGATTATCTAAAATTTCACTTTCCAAAACAAAATTGGATATCTGTTTAAGCACTACCGACTCAACAATCTTCGATATGGCGCTGAATACTGATAGGTCTAAAGTCCGACACCGAAGAAGCCAATTTTTTCTTTGGAAGCGGCCGGACTATAGATTTTTTTCACACTGAGGAAAAATGACCCGACTGCAGTGACGTGTCGAATATATGCATGAGGGGCCTTAAAATAATCGGAAGGCATCCCTACAGGTGCCTAAGAGGGATTCTATCGGGGCCGACAGCATTAGAGTGCGCAGCGAAAGAGACATCCATGACATCAGATATCCCAACGTGCTTGAAAAAAAACCGCGAATCTGGCGATATCTTGCGGTAGACCTGGTATCACTCAACGTAGCTGGGGCACTTGAGCCAATGAAGTGACTCTGTGAAGTATTGGTGAGACCAAGCTCATTCACTATTCTCCACATTTCTGTGGAGTTAGCGCAGCTACTTAACTTTTGTTTAAAGAAATTATGCCTAGCGTTCCTGATAGCATTCTGAACTGTGTTGCGTAAAAGGTTATAATGATGGCGCGCACTCATCCCGCCACCTCCTCTGCATGTACGCCAGGTATTATTACGCGCTGTGATTAGCCTCTTGATATCCGAAGTTATCCATGGGGAATGAGGTTTTCTGGAGATAACTTCGCGAAAAGGAGCGTGCGAGTCGTACACAGTTCTTGAAGAGTCCGACAGAAATTTGACCTTACTGTCTACATCTATCAACGAGTCGAAGAACTCCCAGTCTACTGCGCTCAAGTCCCGCAACAAAGTCTTCAGATCGAAGTTCTTGTACGACCGTCTTCTAATGGATGCTGAAGCGAATACAGGGAAAGAGTACTTGAGTGAAGAAAAAAGAATATCGTGGTTAGATATGTGAGGAACGTGTACTTGGCGGAAGGATACGACTTTGGATATATCGGACACGCAGATGTAGTCTATGGTAGTATGCGATTCATGACCGTTCTTTTTCTTCTCATGATGGATCTGAGCGTAAGGCAAACTCTCGAAGTCGCAAGTGAATCCGCGAGAGTATTTCGAGTCGAGCAATTTGACAACCAGTTGATGTTGAAATTGCCCCTTATGACCATATAGTCATAAGAGCAGTTGCAGTTGAGAATGGCTTCCTCGACATCAGACCAGTAACCGCCATTGTTAGGACCGTAAATCATGCCACAGAGTAATTTAAGACGATCGATAGTCAGCTCTAGAAATAAAAATTCTGGTCTCTTCTGATAGATATCGGACTGGACCGAGCGGCATATTTCCGTCGCTTTGATCGACTCGTGCACGTATAGTGCTACTCTGCCCCACTGTTTGCCAATCCGATCCATGCGAAACAGGTTGTAAATGGGGATGCCAACGTGGCTAGAGACGATGCAGGGTTATAGGTGAGTCTGCTTATCTCAAATACATGAATAATGTTGTCCCACGCTAACTTGTGTATTTCTGTGAGATGCAGGCGGAGCGATTGAGCGTTCGAGTGGCAGAGATTTGAAGAGTGCATAACGGGCACGTCATCGGCGTAATAACAATTGGGATCGCTAACCGCCATAATTAATCGACGAGATTTGCGGTTTATTTTATTGTGTAATACCGGGCACCTGCATTTATTCGTTGCTGAGTGGCTATCGTTCGCATAGTTAGCTGCCTTACAATTAGCGCATTTAAAGTTATTGGTCGCTTTACAAATTCTAGTAGAATGCTCCCCCGTACATTTAGCACAGTAAGCTTTATTTTTGCAATCCTTCGCCGTATGCCCGAAACCATTGCAGTTAAAACATTGCAGGATGGGACGTGATCGTCAACCCGCAGACCACCCAATTAATATTCACTTTCCCGCGCCTAAGCCAACTAATTCTATGATGCAGCTTCATCTCAATAATGCAAGAACTGAGCTTTTTATCCTGCCCTGGATAAAGATAGACCATCTTGAACTCATCCACTGTTACGTCTGTGAAATTTTGCTCCGCAATACAATTAACAATCGCATCCGTAGTTAAGTCAACCGGGATATCGTGGATAATGAGGCGCGGATTCATTTTAACGACGGTCTTAATCTCAAGCCTAGCATCGAAAAATGCAGTATTATTAGCCAGTGCAGTCACATTAATGCCATCCCCTTCTATAATCACCGAACACGAGGGGCCGAAAAAAACACGGCTAGAGCGCATTTTAGTAGCGACAGGATCTAGGAGTTTAAGCACGGTGCTCTTAGTCACAGTTGAAGACTCGAAAAGATTCTTAGTATCGACAAGCGGTCCTATAACTACGTGTTCATGCATTTGAACCGGTGGAAGGTATATTGCACAAGGCAATGTTGGCGAAAGAGCGAGCATAACCATTGGAATCCGTAGGGGGCGAATACTGGGAAAGTGTAGTTGTGGCGCGTTCAACATTATCGCATGCTTGCACTAGGGAGCTTTTAATACTATCAGAGACACTTTTCGCGGTGAGTTTACACAAGTAAGCACTCGAGAGCATGTGAATCGCGTCGAAAATGTCATTGATATGGCGCGCAGCTTATCCTTCCTATCCGTTACTTTCTCGTTTCCAAACCAACTTAGGAGCAGGTCACGATGGGCGCGTATACCGGTAGTAATGCTGTTAACCTCTTCAAATGATAGTAGCCTTGGACAGGAGTCCGAGCCATCCTCATCAGACATAGCGGCTTCCTCGGGGCGCCTTCTTTTCGCCGCGGAGATAGCTACAATGTTCTCAATCACGAGGTCTCCGCTCTCACACCAGCGGGGTGGGGACAACTTGTCCAGCGCGATGCTCACAGAGTCGCCCATAGCATAGGTGTGATGGAAAGACTCTTAAGTATGACGTGACAGTCATGGAGACCGTCACAGATCGTTCGCACCGAACACACGCACGCGAAGCCGAGAAACTTACGCCATCTACCATTCAACCGCAAGAAATTTAAATACCTGCATAGTCACTGTTGCCGAACAGTAGCTAACGGCAATAAAAAACTCAGCTGACGTTGCAAACAAACTGGAGCCTAGCGATGGAGAGCGAAGCTGGCCAACGTTGTGGTGGAGAACTGGATCCCTCGACGGATGTAGCCGGCCGGGACGACTGACTAGCAGCCAACGGTAGTAAACGCATCCGAGGCAGTGAAGAGGTTAGGATCGTGGCGATAAGCAGAAAATAGCTCTTGGCTCATAAAATAGCAAAGCGTACTATTTTTAGGCTGGGAGCTTGAGAGCCGGCGGAGCTACTTCCTGTTGATAAACAGCATAAGCGAGAGAGAGAGAGATAGAGAGAGAGAGAGAGGGAGAGGGAGAGGGGGAGAGAGAAAGAGAGATTACAATACGTTTGTTGTGTACACTAGTTGCGCTAATTAATGTAGTGTCTCCTACTTGGCTGGCCATTTCACTACGCTCGGCCTAAGCGGAAAAGGTGATGCGGCTGCCCGGCTTGGGCAGCGGCGAGCAGGAGCAGTGTGACCAGGTTGTGGCGATAAGTCGCCACTTTTACATGCGTAGTATTACGATATATATTGTTTACCTGGCCACACTGAGCAGGAGTTATTCTCTCAGGCAATGTTTCTCTGCTTTAGCCAACATCCAAGGGCACATGGACTCGTAAACTACTCCAGCCGTAAACATACACGCACGCACGCACAAAAGCACGTTCACACACACACGCACGTTCACACACACATGCACGGACGCGTCCATACACACACACACACACTCTCTCTATTCGTCTGGTATGGCCGTTTCTTGCCCCAGATACTTGCTCTCACTTGCACCTTCGCTATCTCCCGTGAAAACTCTCGCAAGGACAATCAATTCGTGCGCACGTGCGGACTCTCTCTCTCTCTCTCTCTCTCTCTCTCTCTCTCTCTCTCTCTCTCTCTCTCTCTCTCTCTCTCTCTCTCTCTCTCTCTCTCTCTCTCTCTCTCTCTCTCTCTCTCTCTCTCTCTCTCTCTCTCTCTCTCTCTCTCTCTCTCTCTCTCTCTCTCTCTCTCTCTCTCTCTCTCTCTCTCTCTCCCCCTATCTCTCTTGCTCAGAGGCCGACACGCATTGGCTGTTGCTGCTGCTCTTTTCCGTACTTCGACTCTCACAGTTAAAATACACTAGCATCATTCTAAATATATTATTTAATACATAAATACAAATTTGTTAAGTAATATTAAATCTGAAAAATCGTTCATTTAAATTGAATTCACATTTCCTACTATCAGAAGTTACAGTAGTGTAAATATTTTTTATCTTGGAAGTTTTTGGACAGTTGGTAATGTTTTATAGTGCGGCGAACTGATGTCATATTAATTTAACGTAGATAGATGCGATTAATAGATATCAAATCTTTTTTATCATAATATAGCTAATAATAGTCAATTTGAAATACGTGAAAACGTTACTATTCCATGAAAATATCGGTGGCTGCGTAATTTAAAAATTGGTATCTCATTTCGTTGAAAATTGAAATTGTATTAAGGCGGTCTTACACCTAGTGGCTTCTGAGGCCAAAATCAGCTGAAAAAAAAAGAAAAATGTAGTTTAAACAACATATTATATATATATATATATATATATATATATATATATATATATATATATATATATATATATTGGATATTTCATGGAAAGTGAGCAGCTCAAAATTTTAAATCCTCTGTAACCTAGTTAAATTTGTTCAAAAAAATGAAAAAAATACAGAAACAAAATTTTAGTGCGATATATGCAAATGTTCAAAAGTTATTCTAACCTCAAAATTTAGAAATTTTGATTTTTTTCACTAAATGGCGATTTTCATGATTTTTTTGGCTAAAAATTTGAAATATTTTGTATAGCACATTGATTGGAAAAAAGTTTGCATTTTCTCTGTAGAAGATGCCAGTATTTTTTGTTGTGACCTATTTTTAAAGTGTATTATTGATTCATTCATAATATCCCTTCATATTAGAAAAAAAAAGTGTGCGACACAATATTTTTTGTTCGACAAAGGATTTTTTATTTTGTTCTTTAACAAACTTTAAAACGCTCCTTCAACTTAGACTGTTGCACCTAATTGAAAAAACTTATATGTTTTTAAATATAAAAAAATATCAAAAATTGGTATTTTTGACAGCTTAGTGGATTTAAGAAGCTAATATTATTCATAAATTCCATATGTTATGTATCGTGTCACTGAATTTTGTCACAATATATATTAAAAGTATTTCAAACATCTATTTTCAACAGTATTTAGTTGGCTTATTATTTTATTCATATTTATTTTCCAGAATATTGAATGCAAGCGGCACATACTGCTACATACACTCTATTCATATTTTTCATGTCTTCTTAAAATTAAATTCAATAATTAATTATTATAAGTAAATTCTAAGTAGGTAACAGTCGGATTGGTAATACGTATATTCGAATATAGAGACAAGTACTTATTACACAATGGATTTTAAATAACATTATTTTCTTATTAAGATCATGCTTTATAAAATTTTACAAATTAAAGATCAATCTATTTACTCTTGTAAATTACTCAAATACGTAATTGGATTATCTAATTTGAGATGTATCCTGAAACCATGCAGCAAAATTAACTTGATAAGTAATTTATTATAGACATTTAATAGCAAGGATATAGGCAATATACGTACAATGATTTGGCTGATTACACTTTAAATTGTTGAATTACTTCTAACAAGATTTTTCTATCTTTACTCATACTTCTTTCATAGCCATATATGGTGGAAATAGTTTTTAAAACCAAGTAATTAAAGAAACCATTTCTAGCGAAGTTAGTAATTTGGAGTTTAATAGAATAAAAATTTCAATGCTAAACCTGTGTAAAATGTTCGAAATCTACCTGCTTGAGCACACTTTTGCACAGTTTCGCATAGTTTGACATACTTTGGCACATATTTGCACAGTTTCACACACTTTAGCACTCTATGGCACAAAAATTTTTTCCACCAGGGTTACTCTTAATATTATTACGGAATTTGATATTATTAATTAATTTGGTTATATAAAATATTATTTTTCAAGCTCTTGTTCGAAATTGTTTTACCGAATTTTTTTATCGTATTACATATTTTAGAATTAATTTCGAGAATTTTTTACAATAATAGTATGTTCCGTCCCCCACCAAGATCATAAAATGCTACATAAACTATAACTGGAATGTTTTGTAGTGGATTCGTTCTGGATACTTATTTTAAATGTTATAATGAATAGATAAAACCTCAAAAAGCCTATAAAAAGTTGGTTTTGAAAAAAAAAAGTTAGACCTAATCTGGGGAAGTTATGGCAGAATCACTCATATATTTTTACTAAGTAATAATTCTTTTAATTGGTTAAATAATTGTGTTAAACTATCTTTTATTAACTTACATGACACAGATGTATCTATGTATAGCATGAATAATTTTATATTTTCTATATCTATTATGTCTATATTATTTTTTGTAAATGATAGTTTTGGTTTTATATTCTTATTTTTTATTAATATTTCCGAATTTTTGTCTCATGATATTCCGCTTAAATTTATTAAATTAACAATATTATTGTTTCTGAATTGTATTGAATTTTTAGAATAAATTATATTATTCAGTTTTTGTATATCTGTAATTTCTTTATTTTTTATAACTTTTTACTTTTGTAATTTGATGTTTTTTGCATTATTCTTTCTCGGTCTTCCTCTTTTTGTTTTTAAATTCAGCCTGTCATCATTTATTGCTTTAATTTTATCATCATTACGAATTGCTTTTGTTGTTTGTGTATTTTTACCTATTAACTGTTTATTTTGCGCTTTTGTAACTACGAACAGTTCTACTGGATTCCTTGATAGTGCGTCTGCATTTGCGTTCTATTTTCCCGGTTTGTATACTATATGAAATTCATAATCTGATCATTTTAGTCTCCATTTTTAGACTCTTGTATTATTATCAGCTGATTTTAACCGTAACAGAGGTTTGTGGTCCGTAACAATTGTGAATTTATTTCGATATATGTAATTTTTAAATGTTTTTATTGCAAACATTATAGCTAGTGCTTCTTTTTCATAGGTGTGATATTTAGTTTCGGCTTTATGTAGACTTCGTGATGCGTAAACTGTCGTTGGGTCTTTGCCAATTTCGTCTTGTTAGAAAACTGTACCTAAAACAAAATTCGAAGCATCTGTTGTAATAATGAATGGCTCGTCAAACCGTGGATATTCTAAGAATGGCGCTGTACATAATAATTCTTTAATTTCCTCAAAACCTTTTTGTTGTTCTTTTTCCCAATGAATTTTCACGTCCTTTTCTAGTAATATATTTAAAGGTTTTGTTACTTTTGCATAATTTTTTATAAATCTTCTATAATAACCTGAAAGTCCTAGAAATTTAGGCGTAGAGAATTTTGTTACTGTTTCTACTTTCTTTGGGTCAGATTTTATTCCGTATTCACTTATAATATGACCTAAATAACATACTTCATTTTTTAGGAATTCACACTTTTCCGGTTCTAATGTTAAATTTGCTTCCCATAATTTTTGTGCGACTATATTAAATCTTTCGTTTGCTTCTGGCATAATTTCGCCAAAAATGATTATATCGTCGATGAACACAAAGCATATTTTACCGATTAAGTCGCCTAAAACTGTATTCAAAACTCTTTGAAATATAGGCGGTGAGTTTCTCAATCCGAAAGGCAGTACGCGAAATTCAAAGCATCCCAAAGGATTAATGTTAAATGCAGTTTTGTGTATATCGCTTGGTTTCATAGAAATTTGGTGAAAATCCGATTTTAAATCTATAACGTGATAGCATTTAGTTTTCCCTAATTGATCGAATATTTCTGTAATATTTTGAAGTAAATATGGATCTGGAACTGTTTTTTCGTTTAGTTTTCTATAATCTATTATTAAACGCCACCGTCTTTTTCCATTTGCTAACTGTTTTCTCGCTACAATCCATGCTGGAGCATTAAAAGCACTTTTTGAGATTCTAACTAGGTCATTTGTTACTAATTTTTGAGTTTCTTCTATCGTGATTTCTTTTAATTTGTGGGGTAAAGGGAATTGTTTTACGTATACTGGTTTATCGTTAGTTAAATTAGTTTCATATTGTTCTACGTTACATGATCTGTAACGCTCTGCTGGGAATCGGGACAGGCGTATGCGGGTAAAACAAAGTACAAACCGAAAGGGGATAAAACACTGTTAAGTCTTGATAGTCGAGGAAATACTCTTATAATTATTGAAATTATTATGGTTTATATTTGAATGATATATATATATATAAACTTGTATAACGTTAGTTCCCAGGACCCCATGTTACTGTATACCTATACGTGACTAAAGAAATAATGTCTCTTATGGGGGCCGATGTCCTCAAAACTGACGTTAAACATATGTAGATTCAGGGACTGTCTCCAAAACTAACAAATGTCCCCGAAACCAACGTTAAACATCTGGAATGTCCTGGAAACTAACATAAAACATAAATATATATATATATTCAATTGATATTTGGTTTATATTACCTTTCGTCCTTGAGGTGATTTCTCGTAAATAATTAGACTGATGATTAATTTTGTAGATAAATTATTCACTTTATTGATATATGAAATTTATAGGAAATCTGATATGGCTCGTATCGACCTGTACAATAATAATCGCTTCTCCTATTGTCGGCTAGAGGGTACGGAGTTTGCGATTTTTTCACGAATGACTGACTGTGGGGTGAGGGTCACCATATTTATTAAGCGATTATATTAGGTTGAAGATGATTTTGACGCTGAATCAAAATCAACTTTTTAAACAAATTTAGTAAACATTTCGACATAAATCGTTCGGTTTCGAAGTTGAGAAATGCTGAGTCTACATAAAAGTTCTGACGTGCGTACATCTTCGCGAAGTACGTGGCTCGCTACGTCACGCGGTTGCGTTGTCGAAATGATGTGTCGTTTAAATTCGCAAATACATCATTTTATAGGTCAGAAAATTACTGATGAGAATATGAATATAGATTTTAATTTTAGAGATACGTCACAGACGTAACAACACAATAATGTACTTTATTAATAACCTTAAGTCTAATAATAATAGTATGAACGGGCGCCAGGTGCACGCGTCACTCGCACCAAATCTAATCTTCTGCTGACTAGCTTAGCCGGGAGTGAAAACCCTAACTCAAAGCTACAGCTACAGCACGGGGAAGATAGGGAGAGGGATAAACCTTATGCGGCCAGGCGACGCTGCTGCAGTGGCCCTCTCGTATGCTATCCACACTCTTCGCTCCATTCCCAGGAACACCTGGCACGACGGATGGCTCTTGGAAAAGTTTTTCCGGGGAGCACTCGGCACGACGGCTGGCTCTCGTGGACGTTGGTGTCCGCTGCTCCCTGAAGTAGGCAAGCGACACGGCGGCAGGCGACAAAATGCCGGCCGGTGCATGCACGCTGCTCAGATGTGCTTCAGTTCTCCGATCGGCCCTCTTCTTCACCCCGGCGCGAGTGATCAGTCCACACGGCTCCCGATGCTCGCGCGCGGTATCTCTCATGGACGGCCGAACGGCGCTACAACACAGTACCTCTCTCTCTCTCTCTCTCTCTCTCTCTCTCTCTCTCTCTCTCTCTCTCTCCTCTGGCGTCAGTTGCTGCTGTCAGCGACATGGGAGAGTGCGACCACGAGGCTCACTACTGCTACAGTTCTTGTTTCTTCTCGCTGCAGCTGCTGCACGCCTCCTCGTGTTCCTGGCCAGTCTGGCAACGGGAGGAAAAAAAACCTGTGAAGGAGATGCGCACAGGAACACGGGGTATCGGGAGGGTGCGCGCGTAGGTGTGTGCGTGTACACGACGTTGCGCGTCGAGTCGTCGTTCGCCGTGACCGCCGTGCATTCGTATCTGCGCGTATTCTAAGTGACGTGCAATTTGCCACGTCACAGATCCTAAACTGTCTCCCTCTAGCCAAAATAATATATCTTTATTTTTTAAAAATAGATCTTTAATCATTGTTTTACTATTTTCAGTTGTTCTTCTCGATTATATTCTTTTAAGTTTTGTATTGAATCATATTTTTCTATAAAATTTATTGATCCCAAATTTAAAATTTCATTTTCATCTATATGAAAGTCTTCTGTTATTTGAAAACCTTCAGGCAAATAGTCTGTTTCATAAGAGATAAAGTTATATTCCTTTTCGATTGCATAAAGTTTATTATATTCTTCGAAATCTACTTCAATCTTTTTATTTATTATTGTCAAAAATTGTTTATAATCTGTTGATCCGATTTCCACAAAATCAATTGTTTGGTCATTATTTTCAAAAGCAATATTAATATTATTTACTATTTTCTGTAATTTCCTACAATTTACTAGCTTGTGTCCTGGCATTTTGCAAAATTCAGAATATTGTTTTTTTTCGTTTCGTGTATTTATTTGTTCGTTAAAATTCGTGTTTGTTGGATGATAATTTTGTTGTTGGATTTTATTGAATCCGTTTATATTTCTTGAATTGCTTTGTGTGTGGTACGTGTATTTATTTTCTAAGCTTCTATAGTTTGCGTTAATATTTGTGTAATTGGTATTCATTTTTGAACTTGTATTTCGATCTGGGCCATATGCTGCTGCATCACTGCATGTGTCACCGCCTCGCAAATTTGGCAAGTTATTTTATTTCCATACGTCTGCTGTTTACCTTGCATAGTCATAATTCCTACCGTCGTGTACAAATCGTACACCAGATCATTTTCCTCGTTACCTGGCAATAGTTCATTACGTGTCCGGGTTTATTGCCCCTCTGACATACTACCGACGGGCAATTATTCATCGTGTGGCTCGTGTTACCACAGAATTCGCAAGACTCGGCAATGTTAGCACTTTTTTCACACACATTCGGACTGTGACCTCGTTCTTTGCATTTCCAGCAGAGTTCATATTTTATTATCATTGGGCAACTTATAATCATGTGACGCATTTCTTGGCAATATTGACAATGATTTCCTTTTAAATGATTTAAATTACAAATATCTATCGAATGTCCCCTTGAGCTGCAAAATCTACAAATCAATTCTATTTTTTCTTTTGCGACATTGCAGAGGTATGACACGTGATCTCTATTTTTTCAATACACACATGATGCGTTGATGCGGAATAGTGTTTCGTGTTCCGTATCTTTACAAATTTGGCAATGATATATTTTTGCGATATTTATATTTGGTTTTTCGGAATTATATAATATATTTGCGTTAACCTTTCTCATCGTAATTCTCTTTTCTGTATTTGCTTCTAGATCTATTGCTCTTTGTGTTGCACTCTGTACGGTTTCGTGTTTACCTAATGCAAATCGTATTTCATTTTTTAGACCGTCTAAAATAATTCAATATGTCTGTTTCTAATTGAGTTTTAAAAATTCTAAGATTTTCTTCTGTGATACCTGGTTCTAATGCTTTTAATTCGTTAATTTCAACTGATAAGAATTTTTCCATCAGTCTTACAGTCTTACAAATTAAATTAAAATAATTAATATTTATGGCAGTCAGATTGCCCTTGTTTATAATGACCCCCGCAGAATCTGAAATAAAAACTTAATTAAAACCTGGAAAAAACTTTGTTAGCAAAGGACGATCTGACTGCCCCCCACCACCAAATTGCCCAACGTTTCGAGTCCTGCTCCGGTTCCTCCTCATGTCCCTAAATTCTTATCAGTTAATAGTAAATTGCAGTCGACATAAGTAATATTTTTAATGAAATTCCTTAATTTTAGTACCTATTTCTGTAATATTGTTAGCATATTCATTTGGTTCTTGATTTATTCTAATCAATTTTCCATATAATGTATGTATATCTTTCTTACTCGGATAAATTTCCATATGGTTTGAATTAAAACGTCAATAGTAGAAATATTTGCTTTTCTTAGGGCTTTATATGCTTCACCTTTTAACTCTATTTTCAAAAGTCGTACTAAGTTTCCTTCATCTACGTTGGCAATAATGTCTTTTGCCTGTTGGAGCATTTCTATATATTCTTCAGGTTCCATGTTTTTCCCATCAAATTCCGGAACTATTTTTACGACATCTTTGAATGGTAGATTAAGATGTTGGTTTGCCATTTCTGTTTTGAAATTTATTAAATTTTCGTTTATTTGAATTCTTACCTCTTCGTTACTATTTACGTTATTATCTCTAGCTAAAATTAAACTTTGTTCATTAAATAATCCTCCTATTTCCGTGTAGTCGTGTTACCTTTCCTTTTCTAAATATATTGAATCTTCAAAAAATGCAGGGCTGTGACTTGGTGTATTCGATGTATGAAAATAAGTTGATGATGTAATATTCTGTTTTATTTCTGAAATTGAAAGATTATTTATTTCTTCCAGGTATATCTTGTTCTTGTGTGGGTTTTGTAATATTCTGATTTTTGTTTAAATTAACTGAAGTTCGTGAATCTGTTTCTTCTAGTTCATTAAGGTCTGTTTTTGAAGTCGATGGAATCGAAACTATTTCCGTATTTTCCTCCGTTTTTGAGCACAATTTTGGTACGTCAGCATAAGTGTGTGATGAAAATCGGTTCGATTGTTTATTTCGAGGTGATCTTAGAACTATTGGTTTCCTTTTGAAAGCGTTTGTTTGTTTATTTCTATCATTTACTTGTTTTTTTAAATCTGGGTCGCCTTGTATCGTCTGTCTGGTTATAATCGCTTTGTTTCCCTTATTTTCTACATTTTTCTGATATGACATGACATATTACACTTTTACCTATTTTATTCTTAATATTTCTGTTTAAACATGTTTTTATCAAGGAGCGCGGGAGCGCTTCGAAGGCAAGTATCAGTCCAACGTAGAAAAGCCTGAGGGACGACCGTGCTTCATATACATTGAAATGGGTGCGCGAGAATTTCACTAATTTTTTACGTATTTACATTATGTTTTATTCTAATATCTTTTATATCAATGGATAGCTGCTTTGATATACTGCATGTATAAAAAATTTTCAATTAAAAATATTATGTCATTTCGATGTATATCTAGTTTAAATATTTTTATGGTCGTTTTCAGATTATTTTTTTTCCTTCATTTCCCTCCCGATCAGCTGTTTTTGTTCGGACCATTGCTATATATCTACTTCTCCACAGTCCACAGATCTGCGAGAGAGAGAGAGAGAGAGAGAGAGAGAGAGAGAGAGAGAGAGAGAGAGAGAGAGAGAGAGAGAGAGAGAGAGAGAAGATATTATGAATATATATATACATATATACACACACACGCACACACTTGTATCGACCTAACCTTACGCATCTCTCATCAATATATAACAACATATCTTATGAATGTACAAATAATATCACGGATCCCGCATTAGATTGTTTACTCATAATATATTCGTTTAAATAATCAAAGATCTCAGAAAATCGACTGATGAAAAGAATTTATTTACGAGCATCAATGGGACAATAACTTTTTTAGATAAGAATTAAATTGCTATATGTTAAATAGCAATTTTTAAAGAATTGATACTTTGTGAAAATTTTTTACTTATAGATAGTCAAGAAGATTTTTTTCGGAGTCACTAAAATTCGATGAGGTGAAGCATATTTATAAAAATCATTATTTGCCTCCTTGTAAATTTCAAGATAAATATATATAAAAAAAAATCACATCATAAACAACTATCTGAAGAAACGGAAATCTACAAGTGTCATTTTCAAGAAAATAACGTAGGAAATTCTCATTTGATTCTTAAATGTATATATAAGATCCCATAGATTCTCGAAATGTGACAAAAGCTGTTCGGGAGCAACACCAACTTAAAATGTTTTAGACAGTATTGTATTGATATCAAATAACGTAGTGATCTGCCAGATACAAACATATTATTGTTGTACATTATTAAAAAGTGACATCTGATCAGTGTTTTGTGTAATAAATAAAATATAGTGGGCTTTTATGTCAGTGAAATATACTGCATTTTGTGTATTTTGATAGAAGTGAATAAAAGGACTGTGGTAAGTGAATTCGAGAAATTTATTTATAAATGTGTTGACTGTGATCGATATGAATATAGGGTCTATATGAAATTAAACTCTGGAACACAATTCTATTATATTGATTGGTAGCTCAGTACTTTAAGAAAACAACGCCCAAACATATTAGTAAACTGCTTGAACTATGTTATTTTCACAGACAACTATTATTAGTGTGATAAAAAGTTAGGTTGTTCTGATAAGTGTTGAATCTATCATTATTATTTTTCATTTTGTACTAGAAGAAGTGAATTAAGAAGTGAATTTAAAAAATGCAATTAAAAATATGTTTATTATGTTGGTGATCTATGGATCCAAGATCTTACGTGAGTGAAACTTGGAACACGAGTTTGTTACTTATTTGTGTGTGTGAATAAATTATTCGAAATAAACAACAAAAATTAGCACAGAAAAATAAACATTTGACATTTGTGAAATAACTTAGTTTTTGTAATATAAAAACATGATACTTCCCAGTGAAATACGCATTTGTGGGTTCTTATGTCAGTCAAATGTATGTTATTTTGTGTATTTTTATAATAGTTTTGTGTGTAAAGTGCACGGAGAGAAATTTGGAGGTAATACGTGTCGATGATTTCAGACGCTATTTACCTCGACACTCATTGATATAATTCCCGTCAATGCTAAACAGAAATAATGCCAATAATCGAGGCGAATTATGTCAATACAGCGTCGACACGCTAGGCCCCAAGCATCGACAGAATTACCTCGAAGGTTGGGGGGAATCCAACACAGCGACTCGAGGCATGAAATTTTCGGAAGCGCGAGACGGAGCTGCTGCCGCGGGAAAGGGAGGGGGAAAAGAGAGTAGGGGTATAGCGGAGTATATATATATATATAGGCGGAGAAGGGGGGAGGATGAGAGAGAAACGCAGAGCATGGAAATCTCTCTATTATATACCTATAAGAATAGCATGATGGTTGGAATAACAAAAAATACGATAATTGAATAAAATAGTAGTACTTTTTTGTATATTTAGAAAAAAATGATTATACATTATATCTCGTTACTATGTAATTTTTAGACTTAATTTTAACTAATACACATGGATCAACTATAGGCATTGATTTGAGTTTATATAATTTACATGAATTATAATCTATTTTTACTTCAAACGCTTGATAATGGAGAGAAAAAGTGATAATGTCGATTACATATGCAAGAATATGAATTTCGTCATCAATTTCAAAAATTTTCTCCACTTCGCCAAATACAGGCTCCTCTTTCATTTCTGTGACAATAATGGTTTTCGGAGAGTACTTCTTTCCTCTAATATTAATGAAATTGAAAGATATTACGTTTTCTTTTTCTTTTGTATATTCAGAAATTTTCCAATCGCGCTCTTCGCAAATACAACCCTTCTCGATATCAGTTTTGATATTTGGAGATGATTGTAGGCGAATATAGCATTCACGTAACTGGTGACGGATAACAACTGAATATGGCACATTGACATGAGAATATGAACTGGCGGCAATATCTTTGAGGAACTTATTTTTACGTTCGTCTAACATTCCCCATAAATTTACAGCGGGTCCCATCATTTCCATAACTCTTGCGATATGAGTGAGAAAATGCATCTTCGGTTTAAGACTTCCAAATAGCTGGATATAAAGCTTGTTATGTTTCTCGACAAGATACTTTATTCTGTTTAAATCAACCTTTGTAAATCTCGGAGAAGTAAGTAAACCAACCAATTCTCGTAGAATTGAGTATAACTTCCAACTCTCGTTATATGATGGTACAAGATCTCCAATCATCACTCTCAGATAATGTACCAGACAAAGCATTTTTGCTGCAGATTGTCGAAGTTTTATTTCATTTATAAATTTTTTGTTGACACTTTCTTTTTTTTAGCATTTTTCTTTATTTTACCATTTTTGGCGCTGTTTATTGTTATGGGACGGGATTTATTTGGAAACTCCAAATCAGTGTAGTTGAAATTCTTCAAACGCTCATTCAATCTTTCTAATGTAAATAATTTGTCGTGAAAAATCAAGTTTGTGAGAACTTTTGATACGGTATAATATGAAACTCCCTCGCAAAGGTCATGCAACAAGCCAGCTGATAAATTTTCTGTAATATGGAAATCTTGTAAATCGTAAAAGATGCATTCTTCTTTAACTCCAGCATCGGCAATTTCCCCATCTATCAAGTTTTGTTCGTACTTTATCTTGTTTCTTAATACTGTTTCATTTTCTGCACACGAATACTGGCATTTATCGTGAGTTAATTCGCAAATTCTGCAGTACTTATTTACATTGAAACTATCTTCAAATCCCGAAATGCAATTTAGAGCCAAATTATCTCCTTGCAATACCATTAATCTAAAGTATACTCTCATCTCTAGATCTCCATCTTTAATATTTATACCCATCACATAATTCTATTAAATTTTTTATAATTTTATCAAATACGATCCTGTTTCCGTACTTTTTTCGGTCTTTCACATAAAAAATCCCCGCAATTAAGATATGATCTAATTTTGCAACAAGATGAGGTGGAAGAAAAGGTAAATATAAATAGACGCCTCCTAATGCTTGTACACCGGAATGACTACCTAGCGTATTACCTGACTCAAAATCATCATAGTACAGATTTACCGGGAGAATAAATTGCGAACTATTTTCATACCTACTATTCCAGACCTGCCCTTGCATAATATTGCTAATTACTGTTTTTTCTTCTTTTAATTTAATGGTGTAATTCAGAATTTCTCTCAAAAGTCCTGCTGTTTCCAAAAGACTTTTTACAGATTGTTTTAGAGGCATATAAGTTACTTTTATACTTACGACCTTCACTTTTCGATGTTTTTCATTATATTCGCACGGTTCTTTATCAATTTCAAGGTCCTTATAAATTCCTTCATTTTGTGGAAGTATAAAACCACAATGTTTTTTATACATTGTGAAACGAAGTTATTCCGTTCTATAATTATAAAGTGGTTTGCTGTTTGTCAATGTAATTAAAACTCTCTTTACAACTTCTTGGTTATCATAATCAGCAAGTTCAGAAGCGATATTTTTCTTTAAGAAAGGTACATATGAGTCGCTTATAAAATTTTCAATTTTTTCAATAAAATTTTGAACGTCAGATCTTGATATGTTTGGATTCTCATACAAAGATAAAGTAAACAATTGAACGTTCTTTTCAAATTCTATCATTTTATTAAGTTATAGATTGTACCAGATTTTTCGAACAAATATATACGATTTATAATGAGTTATATAACATTGGATACAAAATCACGAACAGCTACATATACATTCTTGTCATCTATATGATAATCTTTAAAATCAAATAACTGTATTAAATGTTTGTGGAAGTTAGCTATACGAATTTTCTTAAACACTTTATATATCTTATAAAAAACTTCAACAGCCTGACACACAGATGAAACTTTATACTTAAAATCCTTAGTTATAACTACGTAAACATTTTTAATATCGTTGAAGTTTGGTCCACATATTACAATAAACGGTTGAACTGTTGATTCTAGAGTCTTATTATAAATATCTTGAAATTTTTTATATGTTCTATCAAAAGCTTCTAATTCCTCTTAATCTTCCTCCTAAAAATAAAGAATTCGACTTAAATTTATGATTTATAGTTCGCACTGCTTCATAAAAACTAGTTTTTTTTTTCAATTTAATTTAAAATGCATATCTCGACGGCTGAGCGGAAGAACGTATCTTGGCGCGCGGATGAAGAATTACGTATCTCGATGTATCTCGTCGTTCTTCATCCTCGCACCGAGATACATGGTTCTTCATCAGCGCGCCGATTCGAGATTCGTTATTCTTCCGCTCAGCCGTCGATATTTCAATAAATGAAAATAGAAATATAGATACGGTATGATTACCTCGCAGTGAATGATAAAGCTGTTCCTTATATCTTCTTTCGTAACTTTCAGTTTAGCTTTAGGTTTTTGAGTTCCGGGTGGGATCTTCTAATGAAGATTTTAATAAAGAGGCATAATAAAAATGCTGCTACTAGAGTATCACCTGTGAGAGATTATAAAACTTCAATCATCGACGCTAAAAAATTTAATTCAACAACACTTACCTATATCTGTGTACTTAGCAAATTCATTACTTTCAATGGCATTGGCGTGTGCAATTATTTTAATAGAATCTGCACGCCATTTATCTTCGAAATTTACATTGTTATCCTTGTACAAGATTTTAAAATCTTCCAAAACCTGTCAACATAAAATAAGGACTTAATGAACTGGGGGGATAATGCAATTATCGAGTAAGGATGCGGTGATTGCGTGACTATAGTACATTACGATATGAGTGCGCAAAGTAGGTGATTCCCGCATGAGCGGAGTTTGTCACCCGAGCGAAGTGAAGGCGACAAAAGAGCGAGTGCGGGTACACCTACGCAGCGTATGAGTATCGTATACTATTTTTCCTATCATGGTATCCAAAGTTTGAGTTGCACACGCACCTGTGCGCGCAAACCACCATCCTTCCACGCGCTGAGATAAGCGTGTGGAAAAGTGGCAGTTTGCGCACGCAAATATGTGTGCAAGCTCGAACTTTGCACACAATCATAGGAAAAAAAAATTTTTTGTAAGTACTAGCAGGAAAATATAGTTATACTAGCAGGAAAATATATAATAATGACGTTAAAATATAGCAGTATTCTGATTAACATACGAAACAATTGATCAATAGAAGTTTGAAATCTGAACATTAACTTCTATTTTTATACAGGGTGTGTCAAAAGTTCCGGGACGGCCAGTTATCTCAGCGGGAATGCATTTTCGGAAAAATTGTTTCATACAAAAGATGTAGGATTTTTCCCTGGCTATCTGATGGTGACCTTGAATTTGACCTTGGGCTTGACCTTCAAGGTCATTTGAAGGTCAAGTCGAATTTTTATAAATGGGAACCCTCCTTTTTTATTGCGCAAACCGAAAGAGGGAAAAATTCTCTTTCCAACGATATAAGACACATACGCGGTCAAATGTGATCTAGAGGTCGTTTCAAGGTCAAGTCGGTAAAATGAGGTCAAATTGATCTTGGGCAGTCCAAAGCATGGAAACTAAGGGCGTTGGGAAAAAACTTTCCATACGAAAGTTTCCGCAAATCGAATGGAGCATCTGATGGTGACCATGAATTTGACCTTGGGCTTGACTTTCAAGGTCATTTAAAGGTCAAGTCGAATTTTTTGAATGGGAACCCTCTTTTTGTTGCAGAAATTCGGGAAAACTTACCTTTCCAGGGGTGTAAGATACATACGGGGTTAAAAGTGAGCTGAAGGTCATTTGAAGGTCAACGTTCTTATACTCCGATCATCTGGACACCCCATCGAATTTCGTGTATCAGGGCGTTAAAAAACATTTTTTGTGCAAACGTTTCTGGATCAAAACCCAGACCTGGGACCTGGCTAATCACCGCTGACCTTGGAACGACCTTGGGTCGACCCAACGGGGCAAACCGACCCCAGATACGGGTTCAGCGACCCCGAAAACCCATGGGTCCGTGGTTTCAAGCACCTTCTGCAATTCCTTCTGGTTTGACCTTGGAACGACCTTTGGTCGACCCAACGGGGCAAACCGACCCCAGATACGGGTTCAGCGACCCCGAAAACCCATGGGTCCGTGGTTTTAAGCACCTTCTGCAATTCCTTCTAGTTTGACCTTGGAACGACCTTGGGTCGATCCAGCGGGGCAAACCGACCCCAGATACGGGTTCAGCGACCCCGAAAACCCATGGGTCCGTGGCCCGCATTTCTGCAACAAAAAGAGGGTTCCCATTCAAAAAATTCGACTTGACATTCAAATGACCTTGAAGGTCAAGCCCAAGGTCAAATTCAAGATCACCATCAGATGCTCCATTCGATTTGCGGAAACTTTCGTATGGAAAGTTTTTTCCCAACGCCCTTAGTTTCCATGCTATGGACTGCCAAAGATCAATTTGACCTCATTTTACCGACTTGACCTTCAAACGACCTCTAGATCACATTTGACCCCGTATGTATCTTATATCGGTGGAAAGAGAATTTTTCCCTCTTTCGGTTTCCGCAATAAAAAAGGGGGCTTCCCATTTAAAAAATTCGACTTGACCTTCAAATGACCTTGAAGGTCAAGCCCAAGGTCAACTTCAAGGTCACCATCAGATAGCCAGGGAAAAATCCTACATCTTTTGTATGAAACATTTTTTCCGAAAATGCATTCCCGCTGAGATAACTGGCCGTCCCGGAACTTTTGACACACCCTGTATAATCTACAGATAATATTAACAAAAAAAAAAATACGCACATAGTAATAGTAACAATATTAATCTTGTGAGATGATGACTCGTACATTCCAAAGTGTAAATTTTGAAGGAGGTTGCAATAAAACGATCAACGAGGAACCAAGAAATGTTCATTTAAAACTTCGTTTATTGGCCGACGTTTCGGTACTAATATTAATACCTTCATCAGGGCTAAGAAGGGAAAAAAATACATAGTTAAAACATATATACAGAATATTTTAAGCAAAAGAACCCATTAACACCTTTTTTGGCATTTTACTGACCTAATAAATTAACGAAAGTTTACACCATGGTTCGTAGACAAACATAGGTGACGTCGATCAAGTAATGATATAGCAGTTGTAACGGGATGGCTAGTGGGGGAAAATCCCAACAAGCCACAGGCCAGCGATGCCCTAGAACATGGTGCCGTGGGTGACAGACTAAAATGACTTGCCCGGGGATCTGCTCCTGGAATCCAGAAAACAACGCGAAGATCGCACACGAACTTCGCTTTCCAACTAATTGGATCGCTGAGTGAAAAGCGCGCGCTCGAAGAGTAAAGCGCGCGGCCGCTATGCTCAGATATGAAAACGACCGGCGAAGTCGTTTTCCCGCGGAGGCGGCGGTATCCGGGAGAAGGACAGGTTGTAATGAACAACGCGACGAGTAACTAGATATCACAGTATATTTAAAATCACTAATCTCTACAAGCACAAGGCACGTGCTGATTAGAATAATTATGAGTTAGTTCGCGCGCGACCGTTAATATTCAAACGCGCGAACTATACGGCGCGCGGCGAAGCTGCTAATTTCGCGCGCCGTGTTAAAGTACGGCGGGCGGACACACACCCGCACGTACACGGCACAGAAAGCTTGCACGGGGCGATTTCCGTGCGAGCCTTTACAATAAACCCGCGAGAGGAGAGTAGAAAACTTACGTTAGGAAGGAGCAGCCGGTGCACTCGACTCTCTCTCGCTACCTGTCGCTCGCACAGCAGTTGCGCTCTCTTTCTCTCTCTCTCTCTCTTGCTCGCTGTATTGGGTCGGCAGGCGGGCTGGCTGCCGGCTCGTCGCTACAGCAGATTGACACAAGCCTCACAAGCTTAAAAACTCTGTACACAAATTTCAAAATTTAAATAAATATTCAGATTTTCCAAATTTCTAGTTTAATTTCTTTTTGCCAAATTTCTAAATTTACTATATTCAAACATTATAAGAGAAAAGGAAATTTACAAAAATAAGAAAGGTAAATAAAGAAAAAAAAATAAATTAAAATTTCAGACAAGTAAATAAGTAATTGTCTTGGATCGTGAATAGACGATTGGCCTTGATCTTAAGGATTACTGGACAGGAGCTATTCACGATAACAATTCATTTAGTGCGAGTCTTAAGGGCTTTGTGCAATTTGAGTTGACAAGGCAACGACTGAATTAACTTAAAGAGAAATAATTATTTCAAAAATAAAGAAATTTTGGATCATTAATGAAAATAAAAGAGATCCGAATAAATTAAAATTCCAGACAAGTAAATAAGTAATTGTCTTGGATCGTGAATAGACGATTGGCCTTGATCTTAAGGATTACTGGAGAGGAGCTATTCACGATAACAATTCATTTAGTGCGAGTCTTAAGGGCTTTGTGCAATTTGAGTTGACAAGGCAACGACTGAATTAACTTAAAGAGAATTATTATTTCAAAAATAAAGAAATTTTGGATCATTAATGAAAATAAAAGAGATCCGAATAAATTAAAATTCCAGACAAGTAAATAAGTAATTGTCTTGGATCGTGAATAGACGATTGGCCTTGATCTTATGGATTACTGGACAGGAGCTATTCACGATAACAATTCATTTAGTGCGAGTCTTAAGGGCTTTGTGCAATTTGAGTTGACAAGGCAACGACTGAATTAACTTAAAGAGAATTATTATTTCGAAAATAAATATCATTAAAATTTAACGGACTAAGGAAAAATTACAAATCGATAATAATTGATTAGGTTGGTTTAGGGAAGGGCGAATCTGAGAATAACCTGAGATGGGAGAAATTTAGTATTATCCAACACACATCATTCCAGGGCTCGTGACCTTTTTCCTATCCATACAAGAGGCACGTGCAACAAAAATTGTTTTTAAGAGACAAATGTGCTGCTTCTGTTGGTCCCTATTAAAATCCAAATCCTCAATCCAAAGAAAAATTAATTACTAAATTTTCAACGATTAATTACGAACTTGTTACTACACATCTTTTCCGTTAGCTCGTCCATGGTTTATTAGCTGGCGCGGCTACGACCAAAAAAGAGCATTAATTCTTAATCGAGTTAATAATCCTAGTCGTGTTATGTTTTAGGACGTGACATAAGACTATAAAAAATTTTGGAGGCCCCGGAGAGATTGAAATAGAAAGGATGTGTAAATTAGAGTCATGTTAGTCGTTTTTTTTTCTGCTATATTACTTACATTATGTAATAAAAGAATTAATAAAGTTTAAAATTTAATGAAAGTTAGTGCAAAGTGTAAAAGACAACCAAGCTCATTTACTTTTCTAAACTTAAATAATACGTGAATAAATAAATGAATTAATAAATAATATTAAAATCAATGAATAAATCAGGTAATGAACAAATCGAACTAAGAAAATTATAAATTTAAAAGTTTTTTGTGAATTTAGAAAATCTGGTACTGTTCAGGTAGGAAAGAAATAAGTGAAAGTTTGTACGCATTCTATTACTTCGGCCGCTAGGAAAAGTACGTGGCAGCGCTGCAGACCGTTTCACCCCATCATTCAGTGGCAAAATCCGAGTCTCACAAGGAGTGCAAATTAGCACTTTTCCTTTCGTCAATGTACTTTCAATGATATCCGGAAATGTGTTCAACATTCGTGTTCGTAGTGTTTTCCTTGTGAATCTTTGAAACCTCAGTTATGTTGCCATTAGTGGGTTTGATTCAACGTGCTTTAAATTAGTAAATTATTAGTTGCACTTGATCGTCTACGTGTCCATTAATATGGAACGTTCTGCATTTATGTATCTATCAAAACAGTGAATAAATTTCAACTTCAAACATCTTCCATCTCTGATTTCTGTAATTCCAGTAACAATCGAAAAATTATAATGTCTCTTTTCCCAAGTTCTTTTAACAACCTCCTACTGAATTCTTTTTTATCTTTAAATTATACAAAGTGGGTGAAATATACTTATACTAAATAGTATTTGAAGAAAATGTTAGTAAAAGAGAAAAAAAAATAAGTTGGACTGACTAATAAAAGAGAATTGAAAAAAAAAATATATATATCTAAAATTAAAGAAATTGAACGAAATGAAATAAAAAAAAAAATGAAATTAAAGAATTCTCAAATAACAAAATTTTCAAAATCTAAAATTAAAACATTTTATACAAAAAAAAAACATGTTTGAAAATTTTTCACTAAGTTGAAAAATAATTTTATCATATTAGTTAACGCCCCAAAGCCTCTGTGTCACAAGAAGATGACTATGCGCAACGGCCTCTCAACTAAATTTTTATTAAATCTTTACTAAATCAAAATTTATGAATCCTCTATAAATTAGAGAAGAGAAGTTTTACTAAACTTCTACAAAATTTACTAAATCTGAATCCTCTATAAAAATTAGAGAAGAGAAGTATTATTAAACTTCTATAAAATTTACTAAATCTACAAACTTATGAATCCTCTATAAAATTAGGGAAGAGAAGTATTTTAAACTTCTACAAAATTTACTAAATCTGAATCCTCTATAAAAATTAGAGAAGAGAAGTATTATTAAACTTCTATAAAATTTACTAAATCTACAAACTTATGAATCCTCTATAAAATTAGGGAAGAGAAGTATTATTAAACTTCTACAAAATTTACTAAATCTGAATCCTCTATAAAAATTAGAGAAGAGAAGTATTATTAAACTTCTATAAAATTTACTAAATCTACAAACTTATGAATCCTCTATAAAATTAGGGAAGAGAAGTATTATTAAACTTCTATACAAAATTATACTAAATCTAAAAATTGAACTTACTAAATCCACAAACTGAAAAACCCTCTATTATTGAGAAGAGAAGTTAAGAAAAATAATTTCTAAAATTTATTACTAAATCCACTGTATTCACTATATCTTAAAGCATTAAAAATTGAAAAGAAACCTCTATTTTAGAGAAGATAAGTCTTATAAAACGTTTATATTTACAAAAAAAGGGAAACTGAAACTACTATGTTATCAGAAAAATTCTAAACCCACTGTTTTCTCTGAATCCACCGTATCGTAATTCTATATTTTGAAAAACAAACAAACAAAATCAAAAATTACAAAAAGATTTCAAGTTTTTAATCTACAAAACTGAATTTTATTTTTCTAAGTCTTTATTTGAATTCAAAAAGTGAAAATAATATTCGATAAGTTTTTTTTTCTAAATCCTTAAATCAATAATAACTATTCAAAAGAAATTTTACTAAATTAAAGTAAATCTGCATTTACCTTTTCTAACCCTTACTACTTTACAAAGCGAATGATATTCTAACAATAAGTATATAACTCACAAGACAGTTTTGCATTTGACTTAAGTGAAACTTAATTTGAAAAAAAAAAAACAGGTCTTCTAAATACAACTTATCTTTAATGAAACGTTTTCCAAACTATTGTAGATTAAAAATTAAAGGCATTAGAATTCTAAACATATTTAAAAACCTTACGAAAATAAAATTGAAATTGTGAAATTAAAATTATAACTAAATATCGTGAAAAAAAAATTTTATGCCAATTTGAAAATTGAAGTTTTATTCTTTATTATATTTACCCTTTTGAAAGATTGGTATTTAAAGGGTGCGGAAGTGATTCTGCATCTCTGCATTTTGCTATTTATATGAACTTAATAAAAGAAAATCTTCTAAACCCTTTGAATTTTGTCAAAGTAAAAGTTGTATAAAGAAAATTACTATTCTTTCGGAATTCTCTAAATCCTACTATGCTCTTTTAAATTGTTAGATCGTTCAAATTTGTTCTATTAAATTTTGAAAAACTATTACTCTTTCCAAATCCTCTGAATTTTATTATGATAGTTTTTTTTTTATTATTCTACTAAATTGTAAAAGGCTTTTAAACAAAATTATTACACATTCAAGGTAAATTATTTACTTACTATACCAATCTCACTGTATCTTACTATTTCTAAAAATGTTTTCCGTTTGCCAATTGTGCCATAAACGTGGTCACATTGCACCACAATGCTCTACAATAAAGATTTGCCAGCTATGTCATAAGCTAGGGCATATAGCTTTAGAATGCCCCAAACTAGTAAGATGCCAACTCTGCTCTGGAGTAGGCCATACCGCGACTAATTGTTCTAATCGTCCGATTCAATCCGAAACCCGGTCATTTAATACCGTAAACGACAACATTAAACATTTAGACAAGTTAGATACTGATGAATTTCAAAAAATTTTAGAAAATGATCTATTGGCTAAATTAAATGAATCTTTGCAAAATATTTGTCAATTTTCTACTGAATGTATAACTCAGTACACAAACAGATTTATTATTAAAGCTAATAAAGTAATGAAAAAATGTGACATAGAATTTATACTAAACAATAACATAAATTTTAATAAAACAATACAGAATGTACTTATTGAACATTTTCTAATAGGACTACAACCTCATTTATGGTCTCACGGTAATCCATGTGGAACTTTCACCGAAACCATTAAGCATGCTATTTCGGTAAAACAGGAAATATCTAATTATAAATCTCAATCGTCTTCCATTCAAATAAATAAAAAATCCGAAATTTGGTCACCCAATACCTTAAATGATAGCAATAAGCTATTAAATAAATCAGATGCTAACAAGTTTCAAGAAGTTCTAGAAAATGACTTACTAATTAATTTAAACGATTCCTTACAGAACGTTTACCAACTGCCCAATGAAGGTATTATTCAGTATGCCAATAGATTAATTATTAAAACTAATGAAGTGGTAAAAGAATGTGATCCAGAAACTATACTAACTAATAACATAAAATTTGGTAGAACAGCTGAGAATGTATTTATTAAACATTTTATAACAGGATTAAAATCTGTTTCATATTGTAAACCATGTAAAACTTTGCGTGAAACTGTTCAGAATGCTGTTTCCATTGAAAAAATTATATCATGTAATAATTCTCAATCATTTTCAAATGAAATTAAGTGCTGTACAACTAAATTACAATTTAAAAATTTATATACGAATAATAATGATGTTTCTTCTAATCTTCAGACAAATAAGAACAATTTTTCTAACAGAAATTCTTTAAATAATGTAATTCATAATTCAAGTAAACGTAGCAGTGATTGTAGTAATATTACTAGTTCCAACAAGTTAAATAAAATTTCAAAATCAAATCCTTGTGATACCAGAAAATCACATCAAGACATTAAATAATCAAGATAAAATAATTGTAATTCATCCATTAGTAACTTGGTTGTTTCAAGTGACTCACATAGTACTAATAAAATCTATAATTTTACATCATTTATAATTTTACCAACATCAATCGCGCCTAAAGGCTGCAAGGAAGCAAACCATTTAAAAGCATTTTCTAATTCTCCAGTTTCAAACTCAGATATTATATTTGACGAAGCTTCTGCGCTTTCAAAATATCAAAATATAGGTTCTGATTTTAGCATTGATAACGCTATTGAAAATAACACCAGTTCTCCTAGACACAACTTCCTTTTAAATATAAGTGATGATAAAACCAAATATCAAACAAATTGCATTTTACCTGATTGCAATACGTTTGAAACGAAGGATACAAAAGCATATCACATTTCAAAGCCAGATAAAAATTTACAAAATAATTGTCTTACCAATAAAGGTAAAGTTTCAAAATGTAATTTTATTTTTCAAGCTTTGAAGTATTTTCATAATTTATTAAAGAGCACACCTGTGATTCAATTAATGTTCAAGCCACTTAAATTACCATTTGGATATTCACGGGATATCAAACTATTACCTTCCAAGTTCAATATCAACTCGAATGAATCGAAGAAAAATTTGATTACTTGTAATTCATTGCTAAATAATCTGCATAAACAAAGGTGTTGTCAGTCCAGCTACTGTATATATAACCATTTCGACATTAAAAATATTATACAGAATTTATTAAAGCATGAATTTAATTCAGAAATAAATCTTGAATTAAAATTATTACCAATTTGAAAAAAATTATTGTTTTTTTTGGGTTTTTTTTTTTTTCCAAATGACATTTAAAATTAGACTAAAGATTGAATTTTTCTCTTTTTTTTTTTCTTTCCCTAACCAATATTCTACCAGATTTCCAGCTTATTCTTATTTATAATTTTTAAAATTTAAATCATTCTATATCAAATATTAATAGTTCTCTCTGATTACAGATGAAGTAAAATAAAAAAAAAAAAATAATAATTATAACAATTACCCCAACCATGAATATCAAATGAGTGTATGCAAGATATATCCTAAAAGGCGTGCTGTAAATTTATATTTGTCAAAAGGTATAATTTGGAAATTTAAATTGATATTGAAAAACTCGAAATTCAAATAATATAACAAATAACATTATTATTGTAATATTAATTATTTGATGGATTCATGGTGATGATTATTATGGGAGAAGAATTATATATACAAATTATTTTTAATATTCTAAAGACATACATCTTCGAGAAATTCAGAAATAACATATTTATTATTAATTAATTATAAATTTGTTTAACAAAATCTTTGCTTCATAGATAATGAAGTCACAAACAATAGAAATAGAATTTTTTTTTTTTTTATAAAAACAAAATTTGACCTTCAGCACATTTTCTAATTTATTTATTACACAGGCAGATAACAAAGGTTCTGGAATCACAATTTGTGACCATGCAAAAATGTCTTGTTGCACATATACAAAACTCTCTCTATTACGTTTAGATCATGAGAAGTTTTCTTTTTGAAAACCTTAAAGGCTATTGTATCATTTAAATAACGATCAATACGTCACAATCTCAGACAAACGACATCTAGCACGTGCGGGAAATCCGTTTTTAAAGCTCAGATTTAACCAAATGCTAGTCAGCCAACATAAAGGCATAAAACCTATATTGCGACTCAGCCTATGAGAGACAAAGTTGTATCCGATGATGACAATAAAAACAAAGAATCTTTATCCTTACCACCTTTATAAATTATTTAGAAATAATGTAGAATTTCAAGTTAGTTTAAAAATCAACTCAATTTTGTTTGTGATACAAATGATTGATATTTGTTTTTCCTGTTGTCTAAAGAAGTATTTTTGTTATAACAAATACAAAATTATGTTGATGAATTGCTCGAAAATCAACGTTTCGATATAAAGTCTTATAAATTAGTTTAATTCTTCTAATCAAGATATAAGAAAGAAATATTTTCATTTTTCGTACTTTTACAATAATCATAAAATCCATTTATCATTCCAAATTATATCTTATCATTATTACTCGGAGTAACGCTTGCTACACTTGTTGTAGTAGCAACCGTTTTAGTAGGGGGGTGTGACACGGAACCGTCTACGATGGGAAAGATTTTTTTTTTTGTATATATTTTTAAGCGATGAATCATGATCATAACCCTGAACCACTACTACCCTACCGACACTGCTGCACCAAGGGTTGTGGGTGTGACCTGCGCTATGGGGAGTTTCCCAAGCTGCCAAAAAACGACGACCCAGTGCATGCAATTAACCGACTATACCCACGACTACGAGTGTAGTAAACTATATTAGAAAATCTGTTACCAAAGATTATTACTTTTTCTTATGTAAAATAAGTAACTCACTCTAGTAAAAATGTTCACCAGATATTAATTATTGATTATTAATATAACATAGTCATGTATCAATCCGAATAAGAAAATAATATCTACGTGTCACAACAATTATAATAGTAAAACCTTTAGTTGAATTACAATATTTCCGCAATGCAATATTATTTAGAAATACTTCAGTTTGTATTAATTAGTTAGTTATAAATTATGATCGACTTTCTACAAGTATATGTTCTAAATAATAGGTTAAGAACGAATTGCTAATTATAATTTTACCTTTATATGTTTGATTGGATATGTTCGTATTTTTTTTTATTATATAAATTAACTAAGTTAGCATTTAACAGATACACAGTACACAATACACATTAAATAGCAACCGTTCAGGCGTGGGATGAATAGTTTACATGATATAACATTTGTAAAATAGATTTAAGATTATAATAGTTACTTTAAGCCACACTCCTGAAGGACTATTTTCTATACCTGAGTAATAAAACTCATCCCATTATTTTTTCTTTTGTTTCCTTTTCTTACTTCTATAAAGGAAACTCACCAACCAGCAAAATATTTGGTTTATACAAAATATTCTTTTAGTAAATAAATCAAATTTTAACTAATTAATAAATAAATAAATTAATGTTTTTCGAAATTAGCTTTAAGGGACGCTTGCCTCGAGCGGATGCGTAATCTTGGGGTTGTAAAACACATGGCCCTACTAAATATAGATATGACACTTTCCCACGCGGGGACGCGCTTTTCCGAGTTTTGAATACACGACTTATACTATACACTGAAAATACTATTTTACATTATTAGACAATATCTCTCAAACCGTTAAAGATAAAATCATTTTAACAATTACAAATATTAAATATAGCAGTAAGAAAACTAAGAAAAATAATAACTTCTTCATTTTTATGTTTCATTGTAATCGGCAGCCTTTGTTTATGTCTGCATTAATAATAGAAAAATGTAATAACCAAACTCAGTAATATAACTGTTTAAATAACCATCTGCACTTTTCAATTACAACTTTTAAGCATGAAACGGATTATAACCAACCAATAATAAATAATAATTATAATAACTACTGTACCATGTAAAGTAACAAGTTATACTAAACACTAGCTTAATTTTTATAACCGGCTATTTTTTATAAACCTATCAAATACAATTTCATTATTAGTAACCTCTATATCGCAAATAACAGTTGTTTATTCTTGTGTTACCATATAAAAACTCATACCAAAAATAAAAAAACGAAAAATATAATTTTTAATTAACAACATGTATTTTTGTAACCACGCAACTTTTAATATACAGAATTAATTATTAATAAATAACAATTAATTACTGTAATAGCTATTATATTATATAAATCAACAAGTTTTGATAACAAAATATTTAGGTTTTAGTTTATTTCAGATAATTGACTGTTATTATAAATTTATCATATATGATTTCATTGTAAATTAGATTATAAAGTTAGTAAAATTTTGTATTGCGAATAACTATCATTAAAATAGTCGTAGCATTTTCATGCAAGTTTGCAATGTCTTGCTACATAATTATTTAGTAAGATAAATAATTCAATTCATGGTAGAATATCTAGATTGTTAATTATAGGAAAAACCGAGACAAAGAAGATGTTTGTCAGCTACATCAGCCCCAAAACACATGGCTCGTCTAAAAATAGATTTTCCTCAGTCTTCCTGCGCGGAGACGCATTTTCCAGAATCTTTTGGGACTCAATGTACTATAGCATAAGAATATTATTTTAGAATAACGCTAGATATCTCATTAATTATAATTAGAAAAATAATTTTTGTTTAAGATAAAAGTTGCATTATGTTAAGTAAAAATTAAAAGATGAGAAAAACCATTATTATAATATGTTTTTATAGTAATAATAATCCATTCCCGGGTTCTATCCAACGATAGATGAGCATTTTTCTATGCTACCGGGCGCGTCCCTAGGTTGTGGATCGGGGAACGGCCAGCATAGTCTGATCAGACGTGAATATAATGAATAAGCGGTCGCGAACAAAGAAATCGTGAGAATGGCAGAATGAATGAGCATTGTGCGAATGGGCTGCGGCCGACGGATTGTGGATATTCCCGCTAGACTAGCCAAAGGGAGAGTAGTAAACTCCCTAACCGGGGTGGCACGAGATGTCAGTACCTAACCTCTGCGTTTATTATTATTATTATTGATAAACGCATGTTCAATGTGGAAGGACCGCTCTAGTGCTCACTGACTGGAGCCAATGGTGGGGTTAAAGCAATCATTGTTGGGCACAGGTCTGAAGGATTACCTGGTCAGTATTTCCTTATACCCGAAGTTGCGTAGGGCAAATCGCACACCGTCTAGCCCGAGGTTTGGGTCAGGTGTTGGGACGGACCCGACATCGCCCACTCGGTAGGGGTACGTTAAACCTTTGTTTCATTATGGCGCGGGCCTATCCCGTAACCTTTTTTGTAGAGTCACTAGGTGCCGATAGGAGTGACCATCCGACAAACCGCCTCTCGGCTTCGGCATCCATAACTAGGGTTTCTTATAGGCGGGGATAGTAGCCACACCGAGGTGTGGCTCCCATAGTGGGCGAACCGTCTTAAACAACATATTCTATGCATGATGAATTCAAACACCCAACAACACCAACAAACTAAGGAGAAAGAAGGTGTATGCCAGACTGCGGTGGAGAAGGTGCTCGCAGAAATGCGAGTGCTCCTCAAGGTTATGGTGCAGGCGCTAAAAGCTCAGCCTAATATCAAAAACGATATTAAAAAGGGGTTGCCAGTTATGGTAGACCAACTGGAGCAGCTCGAAAGCGCCGTGAAAACGGAACTACGTGCTGCTAAGCAAGGCAGGGCTTACACACCAGCCAGGAGGCAAAGGACGATGTCCTTGGTAGAAAGTATGGAGACACCAACAGGGTCACTTGGCCCCGAGCCACTTGGCGGCACGAAGCGAGGCGCCTCTAGCCCACCTAGCCTGGATACGGGGGAAAAGCAAGTGAAGAAGAAAAAGGCGGATATCCCTAAGGAAGATTGGGTTGCTGTAAAAAGTAGAAAAGGGCGGAAGCAGCCGAAACAACAGCAGCAGCAGCCACAGAAACAGCAGCCGCAACAACAGCAGAGGAAGCAGAAGACAAAGAAGAAGGAAAAAAAGGTAACAAAGCCGGATGCGATCGTGCTCAAACCGGCAGGCGGCAAGTCGTATGCGGACATTCTGTCCACCATACGTAAGGCTGTCAAGCCGGAAGAGAGTGGAGTAGAGATCCGATCCATCCGGCAAATAAGAGCAGGTCAGGTACTCCTCGAGCTGAAAGAAGGCAATTCAGTAACAAGAACTGCCTTCTCAGAAGCACTCAGAGAAGCTACTGGAAACGACTGCAACGTTGTTAGGGAACTGATCCCCAGAGTCATCCTGGAGATCAGAGACCTCGACAGTTGCACGTCCAGTGAGGAAGTAGTGGAGGCCTTAAAAAGAGACCTGCAGGACTACAAGGGGTTCCTGCAGTCTGTCTTGACTAGGCCAAATGCGAGGGGACAACGGATGGCCATAGTGACGGTGGACACACCGGCTGCGGAAAAGCTAATGGCCACCGCCCGCATAAAGATAGGCTGGGTCAACTACAGGATCCGCAGGAGAGCCACGGTTACCCGTTGCTATAAATGTCTGGGCTTCGGCCATCTTAGCCCGGACTGCAAAGGGCCCGACCGCAGCAAGCGATGCTATCGCTGCGGGGCGGAAGGCCACATGATCGCAGGATGTAATGCCACCCCACGTTGCTTCCTGTGTCCAGAACAAGCGGACAAACCTGATTCCCGCAACCATACGGCGGGATCAGGAGCCTGAAGGGCCTTCCGAGAGGCACTTGCAAATGCCAAGAAAAAATGGCGGTAGTTCTGCAGGGTAATATGCACAGGAGCAGGGCAGCTCACGACCTCCTGGAACAGATCTGTTTCGAGAAAAAAGCTCATATTGTACTAATCAGCGAACAGTATCGAAACAGAGATGGTCCAGGATGGTTTGCCGATGACCTGGGCACCGCAGCCATCTGGAACCGTGACCCGCAGAATATCCACATTGCGGGTCATGGCGGCGGCAGCGGTTTTGTTTGGGTGAGGCACCAGCAAATTCACTACAGAAGCGTATACCTCACTCCAAACCAGACCATCAGCGACTTCCAGGCCAAGCCGGAGGGCCTGGAGGATGCAACACGGGAGATGCAGGGTGAGCTGATTATCGCCGGGGACTTCAATGCTAAAGCCCCGGAGTGGGGGGAAGCTCGGTCGGATCGTAGGGGCCGGCTGGTTATGGATATGGCCAGTCTGCTAGACCTCGTGGTACTAAATAAAGGTACCACGTCGACCTTCAGACGACCGGACTACAGGGAGGCCATTATCGACGTCTCCCTGGCAAGCGAACGCCTAGCCGGGCGAATCCAGAGCTGGCATGTGATCGAGGACTATACAGGAAGCGATCACATGTATATCACGTTCCGTGTGCGTGATAGCAGACCGGCTCCGTTTCCGCACAAGCGCGGCCCCCCCAGGTGGAACATCGCCAAGATGAACTACGAGAGGTTTGCCACGGCGATAGAACACGGACAGCGAACACTGCGTGAGATCCCGGAATCGCTGCCGCTATCTGCGCGGGCAAAAATGGTGACCGACTACACCATGAAGGTCATCGAAAAGGCCTGCGCGGAGACGGTTCCCAGGAAATCAACACGAGGGTCAAGACGACCTGCTTACTGGTGGACGAACGACATCGCGGACCTTTGTAAGACGTGCCTGCAGTTGCGATGCAGAACGCAGAGGGTCAAAAAACGCGATCTCGACGCAGCCCCCTTGGCCGCAGAGTAC
This sequence comes from Torymus aiolomorphi, assembly GCA_036365515.1. Lineage (NCBI taxonomy): Eukaryota > Metazoa > Arthropoda > Insecta > Hymenoptera > Torymidae > Torymus > Torymus aiolomorphi. The sequence continues at coordinate 73,542,735 of CM070877.1, read as the reverse complement.
AAGGCGGCCAAGAAATCCCTAAAGAAGGCCATCAAGACCAGCCGGCAGCGATGCTGGAAACAGCTGGAGGAAGAGATGGATCACGATCCGTGGGGATTAGGGTACAAGATCCTTATGCGCAAGCTGGCGACCTTCGGTTCGTCAGCGCCGAAAAATGCGCAAACGATCACGAACATCGTACGTGCCCTTTTCCCCGAACACCCAAGGAGACCGGATGGCCCAGCAACATCCGGCCCGTTCGAAACTCCTCTGTTTACGAACATGGAGCTCTCCATCGCAATAAAATCTTTGCGTAATAAGAGAGCTCCGGGGCCGGATGGATTACCAGCAGAGCTGCTGAAAGCCATCGGCGGCAGTCACCCGCGCCTCTTGCTGGACATGTACAACTCCTGCCTGAAGGCGGGCATTTTTCCTGCCCGCTGGAAGACAGCGAGACTTGTCCTCATCAGCAAGGACAAGGGTCCAGCAGACAGCCCGTCGGCCTACCGCCCGCTGTGCATGCTAGACATGGCGAGAAAACTCCTGGAGAAACTGCTGAAACCTCGCCTCCAGGCAGCCATAAGTGCGTTCGGAGATCTGGCTCCGCGGCAGTATGGCTTCAGGCGAGATAAGTCAACCGTAGACACAATCCAGGAGGTGGTAAATGCCGCCAGGTCAACGGAACAGGGCAACCATTACTCTCGCCCTATTTGTCTGCTGGCCACCTTGGACGTTAAAAACGCGTTTAACTCAGTTAGGTGGGACAAGGCGCTGGAAGCTTTCGAGCGTGACTTTCGTATCCCCGCGTATCTTTTACGCATTCTTGGGGATTATCTGAGGGACCGCTCGATAACTTACGACACTGAGGATGGACCAATAAAGAGGGAAATAACATCTGGTGCAGCTCAGGGCTCCATGCTGGGTCCCGATATATGGAATGTATTCTATGACGGGATCCTGCGCATGGAAATGCCCGAGGGGACCTTCCTGGTTGGGTACGCTGACGACATAGCGGTGGTCATCGTAGCCAGAGACGTTGACCTCGCTAGGCTGCTACTCAACCGGGTAATGCGTCGCGTTTTCTCCTGGCTGGAGGATCACGAGCTTGAATTAGCCACAAAGAAGACGGAGATCGTGCTACTCACGAAGAGGCACATCAATACCATGTGCCCCTTTCAAGTAGGAGACGCAACGGTCCAGGCAAAGAGTGCAGTGAGGTACCTTGGGGTGACGCTTGATAACAAGCTCACCTTCAGGGAACACCTCACCATAGTGATGGAAAAGGCGGCAGCAGTAACATCCTCGCTTAGTAGGCTGATGGCCAATACCGCCGGCCCCCGGCCTTGTAAAAGGCGCCTACTCATGCGTGCCGCCGAAGCCGTCATGCTGTACGGAGCAGAGGTCTCAGCCGATGCGCTGCGGAAAGACGTGCACAGGAAGCGTCTCGCCGCGGTGCAACGGAGAGCAGCACTCCGGATCGCGTGCTCTTACCGCACGGTCTTCGAGCCCGCGATATTAGTGGTCGCTGGGGTAATACCCATCGACCTTCTTGCACTGGAGAGACGCTTCGTCCATCAGCAGAAGCCTACTCTTGGGGTAGTGGAGGCCCACCGAACGGCCAGGGCCAACACCATCCAGGCTTGGCAGCATCGGTGGGAATCCTCCACTAAAGGAAGATGGACGGCAAGGCTGATCCCACAAGTGGACATCTGGCTGTTCCGAAAAGAGGGTGAGGTAAATTACTACCTCACCCAATTCTTGACGGGGCACGGCCTGTTCCGCGCATACCTACATAAGATGGGTAAAGTCGCGGAGCCAGGCTGCGCCTATTGTGAGGGCCTCCCGGACGACGTGTTCCACACGTTCTTCGTATGCGGAAGGTGGACCGTCGAAAGGGGGGCACTAGATCGGGACCTTGGCTGCATATCACCTGACAATATAGTCAGGCTGATGCACCAAGGTCCTCAACAATGGGCGAAAGTCGCCTCCTACGTGGAGGCGATCTTGCGCCAAAAAAGGGAAGAGGAGAACAGCAGATCAGCCGTCCGCAGGGCGCCGTAGCTGTTCACGGGAAAAAAAAGACCCCTGCGGGTCTCAACGGCTGATCTGAAGTGAGAAGGTGCCGCTCAGGCGAAGCAAGCCCTCACCTGAAGTAATGTGTAAAACGGTGCCGGGGGAGGGTCTGCACAGTAGTGCAGAGCAGAAAGGGTTAGTGTTTTTAGTGGGTAGGAATCCCACACGCCGTGGGAGTGCGAAGCCTCTTGCGGTGTCTCCTGGGCTGGCATAGATATGCGGCCCAGGCGGTCCGGTGGAGCATTTGGTCCACCGGACTGATGCAAGATTTCACTGTTTCCCTCGTAAAAAAAAAAAAAAAAAAAAAATAATAATCCATTTGTCTATTTCTACTAGATTAACTAACTAGACTTTAAGTTTAAATGATAAACTGTTTGGAATTTGAATAATAAATTTGTAATTCGTACGTTTTCTTAATAATAATTAACTATTATGACTATTTATAAGTAATTTTCATTGTTAATGCAAGTTTTATGAAATATTTATATACACATTAGATAAAACATTTTACTGGAAAATAGTTGTATTTTAACACATTGTTACTTACGAAAACTAATTAAATTTCAAATATTTTAAATAAATAATAGAAAATCTAAGGAAAATGTATTAATTTAATAAGATAACTTAATAATATGATTGATATATTAGCTAGAATGAATAGTCTAATGTTTTTATAAAGTTTGCATAAGAAATTTCATTGTTTAATGTATAATTAAGTTTATAAAATTTGTAATGTGTTTAACTCCTGTTGTAATAGACCGATAACTTCCGTTCAAATTTGTATTTTCATTTTAGAACAAAATGTAATAGAATAACATATTTTATAATTTATAAACTGCCAACATTGTATAATTTTAAGCAAGTAACAGAAAATTGATCATTTTTGACTCGAAAGAAAGAGAAGGATATATCTTTTGTCTCTCTCATCTCTCTTTCTCTGTCGCACATATATCGTTCTCTCTCACTCGTTAAGGAAGATACGAGCCGCCGGAAAATACCCTAGAGAAGGGATAAGGGACCGCTCTCTGCCGCTCTCTATGTTAAAACATAGTATTTTCCCCACTATCACAAAAATCGACGTTGGAAGGGATGACGCCTCCGCACCATTGGACACCGTTTTCTCATACCACTAGCCTCAATTAACACTACAGGATATACGACTATCAATCGCCTTTACACTTGTCAACCGACGATTCATTAACGCAAGATGACGCAACTACCCGATTCGACACCGCAATTTTTCCAGCCAAAGAAGAGGAGGAGCAACACATTTAAATACGCCGAACGCGCACTGCTCGGCAGTCAGATCAACACAAGCCTCACAAGCTTTGCTGACTGTACAGTCAGATCAACACAAGCCTCACAAGCTTTGCTGACTGTACAGTCAGATCAACACAAGCCTCACAAGCTTTGCTGACTGCACAGTCAGATCAACACAAGCCTCACAAGCTTTGCTGACTGTACAGTCAGATTGACACAAGCCTCACAAGCTTAAAAACTCTGTACACAAATTTCAAAATTTAAATAAATATTCAGATTTTTCAAATTTCTAGTTTAATTTCTTTTTACCAAATTTCTAAATTTACTATATTCAAACATTATAAGAGAAAAGGAAATTTACAAAAATAAGAAAGGTAAATAAAGAAAAAAAAATAAATTAAAATTCCAGACAAGTAAATAAGTAATTGTCTTGGATCGTGAATAGACGATTGGCCTTGATCTTAAGGATTACTGGACAGGAGCTATTCACGATAACAATTCATTTATTGCGAGTCTTAAGGGCTTTGTGCAATTTGAGTTGACAAGGCAACAACTGAATTAACTTAAAGAGTATTATTATTTCAAAAATAAAGAAATTTTGGATCATTAATGAAAATAAAAGAGATCCGAATAAATTAAAATTCCAGACAAGTAAATAAGTAATTGTCTTGGATAGTGAATAGACGATTGGCCTTGATCTTAAGGATTACTGGACAGGAGCTATTCACGATAACAATTCATTTAGTGCGAGTCTTAAGGGCTTTGTGCAATTTGAGTTGACAAGGCAACGACTGAATTAACTTAAAGAGAATTATTATTTCAAAAATGAAGAAATTTTGGATCATTAATGAAAATAAAAGAGATCCGAATAAATTAAAATTCCAGACAAGTAAATAAGTAATTGTCTTGGATCGTGAATAGACGATTGGCCTTGATCTTATGGATTACTGGACAGGAGCTATTCACGATAACAATTCATTTAGTGCGAGTCTTAAGGGCTTTGTGCAATTTGAGTTGACAAGGCAACGACTGAATTAACTTAAAGAGAATTATTATTTCAACAATAAAGAAATTTTGGATCATTAATGAAAATAAAAGAGATCGGAATAAATTAAAATTCCAGACAAGTAAATAAGTAATTGTCTTGGATCGTGAATAGACGATTGGCCTTGATCTTAAGGATTACTGGACAGGAGCTATTCACGATAACAATTCATTTAGTGCGAGTCTTAAGGGCTTTGTGCAATTTGAGTTGACAAGGCAACGACTGAATTAACTTGAAAAGAATTATTATTTCGAAAATAAATATCATTAAAATTTAACGAACTAAGGAAAAATTACAAATCGATAATAATTGATTAGGTAGATTTAGAGAAGGGCGAATCTGAGAATAACCTGAGATGGGAGAAATTTAGTATTATCGAACACACATCATTCCAGGGCTCGTGACCTTTTTCCTATTCATACAAGAGGCATGTGCAACAAAAATTGTTTTTAAGAGACAAATGTGCTGCTTCTGTTGGTCCCTATTAAAATCCAAATCCTCAATCCAAAGAAAAATTAATTACTAAATTTTCAACGATTAATTACGAACTTGTTACTACACATCTTTTCCGTTAGCTCGTCCATGGTTTATTAGCTGGCGCGGCTACGACCAAAAAAGAGCATTAATTCTTAATAGAGTTAATAATCCTAGTCGTGTTATGTTTTAGGACGTGACAATTTTGACGCGTCGAAACGCGGATTATCTTGAACACTTCTTCGCTAAAATTTTTTTCATATCCTCTCTCAAAGGTGTTCTTGGTTCGACTGATGCGCACGAGGTTGACCACCTTGAATTTAGGCAGCGCCGGTGGTCGCCTTCGATAATTATAGCTCGCGCGTTTGGCTAAATTTTCGATCGCTGTCGGCGCGTTGTACAATGTGACATCGATAGGTCTCATGCGCATACCACTGTGTAGCGTGCGATTGTAAGCGTGTACAATATTTTGCACGACATCGATGTATCTCTTTGTGTTACTATGAGAAAAGTATCGCCAGATTCGCTCGCGTAACGTTCTGTTGAGTCTTTCGACCACAGCTGCTTTAATGTCGGGGTTGCGAGCGACTCTGAATGTTATCTCTTTTTGGCGGAGGAGCGCCTGAAATGCTGAACCGGTAAACTCTTTGCCTCGATCGGTTTCCACGCATATAGGCAGTCGGGGATGTGCTCGGTCGATAATCCGTGCGAAGGCATCGGCAACGTTGCGCGCGGTTTTATCTTTTATCGGTTCCACCCATGCGTACTTACCGAGTACGTCAATCACCACTAGAATGTAGTTGTAACCGTCGCTGTAATCTTTTATCGTCGTGAGCTGTAGCAAATCAGCCTCCCAAACATCGTCAATGTTCGTCACGTTGTAGCGTAATCGTGGAAATCGCCTTCGTATCGGGTGATGGAGCGTGTAGGCATCTTGATTGCTCAGCCACGAGTAAATTTTTTTCTTTTCCTTTCAAGCGCACAAGATTGCGCGCCCCAGCATAGCCTGCTTCATGCTCAAGGTCGTATTATTGTTTTTCGTACGTCATTTTTTTATTTTACAAACCAAGCGTGAGCCACTTTTTTTTCGCTTGTTTTTTACTGTGAGTCTGTATAGATGGCTGGGGTGATTCGTGCTGTATTGGTGTAGATAGACGTCGTTTGGCCGAGCGCTGAGGATCCGTGAATATTTGCCCAATTTTTAAAACTGCTGGATTATTAATTAAATTTCCCGGCGTTTCGGAAGTTTTGAAATTTTGCAAATTCAATGCGGCCAACGGGCGCCTCCTCGTCCTTACTGTTCTTTTTTTTCAATGCGTCGATGATTAACTCTGTTATATTGGATCGAGCAATTACACGACCATCTATAGTAATGGTGCCTGAGTTATCCCACTTGAGACGCTCGGGTACAGTGACTTTCCAATGGCGAAGCAAGAGACGCGCTTTGCGCGCATGTACTTTCGGTACCCCCACGAGTATGTCGTCCTCGGACAGTGGTGCAAGCGCCTCTTCGACCTCGTCTATTTCAGGGTGCTCCTCACGTACAGCGCTACGCTCGTTATCACGGAAGAAAAGATAGCGACGTAAAATCTGTAGATATTTTACGCACTTCTCGTAATCGTCTCTAGCTGCTTTTGAGCGTAAAACATCGTACATTTCACCATCCGGACGAGAAAAATGATCACCTGGTGTTTGCAGAGTTTTTTCATTCGTATTCCTCGCCCCCTCCTCCTCCATGACTTTAGATTGCGATGTCTCCGGTGGGGCTCCGGCACAAGGATCATCTTACGAGCTCGCTCCATGTTTCGAGCCAAATAATTTTGAGATAAGCGCTCCTACGATCGGAGCAAGTAAGAGTGGTAAAAACGACCCGCCGTTTTGTATAATGACACGTTTCTTCGATTTCGAAGTACCGCTGCCTCTATCACCAGTACGGATCAGCTTACGCAGCGTTTGCTTATGTTTACGCAATCGAACCTTTTCGGAATCGCTTAGTTTTACGACGCCCTGCAAAACGTTCAACACACACTCGCATATGCATCTGACAAGAGGTTTATCAGCTGTGCGCGCTATAGCAACACGATGTCTTTTGTCCCCATGACAAAGAGCGTTCAAGAGAGCAAGGTTTCTTTTCGAGAAATATTTACCGCAGGCTATCGCTTTACGACCTATCGGCGCCATAGTTTTTTCCCGACTGATTAACGCACGCCTCATTCACCGCGATTTAAAGTACTTGGGTACGTAGGCAACGTGCGTCCCGGCATTGGGAAATATGTTTGCTCGAAATCTAAATTCGTCTAAGCAGGCTTGAGAGAGATCGATAAAAAGATAGGAGTGAGGTTCACGCGTGGCGTCTAGATAGGCCTCACGCAAAAAAGACGAATCTTCCGGAAAAATTTGTCTCGCGAGGTGCTGTATTTGTGCTCTGTCGCGAGGATTTTTGAACAATACCAGATACTTGGTATTCAAACTAATGTCGCGCTGTGCCTTATCTTTGTGAAATACGTTTTGCGTAACGAATATTACGCTAATATTTTTGTAATGACTACCCTTTGTAAATAAATCTAAAATAACATCGCTCGACGATTCACGGATGAGGTAGTCGAGAATGAGTAACTTTTTTTCTCATTGTCACTCGAGTAATCCGCCATCTGTGGAAGGCCCTCTCGAATCTCGATGAGTGGCCCGTTGGGTTTAAAATCTCGTCTGTACGCGTCTTGCCATTCGGTGTAATAAAATAAGACACGGTCGAAACGTGCGTCGCAGACCTCTGGCAGGTAGGCGAGAAAGCTTTTAACGAATAAAGTTTTACCGCAGCCTGTGGGGCCGCACACGCAGCAAGTAAAAGGATGCTTCCATCGCGTGTCCATGTTTACGACGCGAATAAAGAAAATTACACGCGTGCAGCCTTTTTTAAACCCTTAACTCGCTCACGCGCTCAGCTGACGATGAAGTACGTAAAAAACATCACCGCATATAGCTATGCTACGATACTTACGATCCCCGCGGCGGCGGCCGCGGCGGGCGCGCGCGCGCGGAGATCACCATATCACCGCGGTGGTGACTTCCGCGGTGGTGACTTCCGCAGTCATTAGCATACTCCGGCCCTCGCGCGGATAAGTATATTTACCGCGTTGATCAGGTGACTTTCGCGGCTATAAGCAACCATCGCTGCGTGTTTAATGCATTGTTCCGTTGATCTCCGCGGAGCGCGCGCGCGCGCGCGGGTTAGCTGATCTCCGCTATAAATAGGTACGTGGGATGAGGGGATATGGGGGAAAATAATTAACACATAAAAAAAGTTTAAATATCTACAATACATTTTTATTATTATTATGAAAAATATACAAAAGTTACAACATTCAACGCATTAAAATATACAATTATTCAATTGCGCTTATAGCCGAAAGGAAGCGAAACGTCGTGTTGGAAATATCTTCGCTTTCTCAGAACTATGGAACAGGATTTTTTTTCGCTGCGCGTAATGAGCTCGTGCGTGCGAGTGCGTCTGATCACATTGTATTTCAAAACGATAGGCGAGCTCTCGTCGTTATCGAAATACTCTGCGATCAAGCGCTCGATACTAGCAAAATTGATCTTGCTCGTATTGGCGCTATTAAGAGAAATTCCCTTTACTTTACAGCACTCGTGAGTGACGCCGGTCGATGGGACGATCGCACGAAAGGCATAAAATGTCGGACCCCCGGAGAGAAAGCTGGTAATATATGCTCCCTCTCCGTAGCCCTTGAGCTCGTCCATCATGCTGCCGAGAAGAGTGTCTAAAGGAGGCCTATACTCTGAAGGGTCTTTTTCGCTGCACTTGAATATACACGAATCGGTATCCAGGTAGAGAACGCTGTTGGCCGAAAGCTTTTCTATATACGAGTAAATCTCGAGACGCGCCTGCTCAGTGGTGTAGGCTGCTAGTACCACATTTGTGTTCGGCGACAACTCTACAGCGTCCTCTTTATAGCGCCAATTTGCGTACAAAAGATCCTCGCTAACCGGGAGCACGTGGAAAACTTCCTTTTCAGGCGTCGTGAGCAGTTTCAGTAGCCCCTCGCGCGTTTTGACCACTTCCGTTTGTTTTAAATTCGAGCGTTGCCCAAACTTTCCCCAAAATGAACTTAAGCAGAGTTTGGCGACCGAACGTAAACCCGAATTTTTTTCAATCTTTTCCCGGTCTAACCTTATTCCTTCTTCGCGCTCGTACTCGTCAATATAACGTTCCTTGGTAGTATCGTCCGTACACCAAGTCGGCCACCCGCTCGCTTGTTGTTTCAACCGAAGGAAGGTATTTACGTACGCGGCAAACAGACCACCCTCACCGCTGCACTGGTCATACTGTGTGCTCTTATATTGCCATATGACAAATATCTCAGTCACGCTGTAGCCCAATTCGATTGCTTTCTGTAACTCGTGCACTACCCATGTCCCGCTAAACTCACGCTCGGCGACTTGTTCGTGGTTGCAGTCGTCCCGCCGCATTTCCTCACAGCAGGAACGACAGAGACCAAAAATAAGGCGCACGTGCATTTTTACCGGTAATACGGGCAATAATAAATTTCGCGGTGGCAAAATTTTGCATTTGACCAGCCCTTCGACGCGCGCGAGATTGTTATTCTGGCCATTCGTTAACGCGGCGCATTCCGAGCCTATGTAAATGTGCGGGTGGCCGATAGGAAAACGGCCTCGCTTACATACATACGGGTAAAGAGAGCAAATATCAGTATATTTGATCTCTTCACCCGGCTCTACAGTGCATGAGGTGACTATATTTTCAGTTCGCCCACCGAAAAACGCATCCCGCGGATTGAGCGTTATTCTACTCATTATCGGGTGAGTATCCAGATACCGTACGAACTCGGGCTGTTGCCTTTTTATCCCATCGAATTCACACTCCCACATCTCGCGCACTTCGTAGCCGAGACTCCGCATTCGTCCGACTTTTACCTGTACACTTTCGTACGCCTGTGCATACGTTTGATTAAACTTATTTCTTACCGATTCTCGGTTATTCGTAAAACATCGCGGGCAACCGTGCATGTAACAACCTTGAAATTCAAAAACGATTCCCTTAGCTGCTTCTCTCTCTCCGGAAGTGAAAGCAGGTAGGTAACCGTCCACTAAAAATCCCTCGGGCAAGTGAAACTCACGCGTCCTCCCTGCATGTACGATCTCCCTACCGATCTCGCGCTCGCAATACAGCAACCACGCTATTGACTTTCGCGAGTGTTTGTCAGCGCGCCTATAACCGTTCGGTGGAATTATTCCTATAGTATTCGGAACTAAAAAATTTTTACGAAAAACGTACGAACACGCCGACGCGATTGTACACGCTGATACGAACGCGCCTCAGTATTTCCACGTCCATCTGGCAATATTCGACTATCTCTTTTTGAAAGTCGAATATATAGCCAGGACTTGTATTTTCATGCCACTCGAGAAAAACGGCCCGCTCAGCTGGCGACATAGTGTCAGGGCAATAAAACTCTAGCGCTGGTAGAGGCCCAACGTACCGCTGGTTCTCAAGGGTGTTAAACAGATGTGGAAAATAGCCCTTCTTACTACTTTCGGGTAAACCGAAGGTAGCTGGTAGAGCACTCAATTTCATTTGAAAATAGTTGATGCTGTCGATAAACTTGGTTCGTCCGTAACTTCAACATTGTAATATTTTGACCGTTCAAAATGACGCTGGGGGCTGTGCGCTCAGAGTTTTCGGCCAATTCTTTTAAAATGAATTGAGCATCAAAAGCCTTGGCATTGTGCGCGATGCATACAATTTCGGAAAATTCAGTGCTTTGCCGAATGCACAAGCTCAAGAGCTGTTTTACCGGATCGTCTGTGAAAATGAACTCGCGCACGCCGCATTTGCTACAAATGATTTTAAGGTCGTTCACGTCTATGCAATCCGTGCAAACCTGATGCGCGACACAGAGATTCGACACGTGAATTCGGGCGTTTTCTCCATACGGCGTATCCTGACGGGTCTCAAAATCGTAAAAAATGTAGAAAATTTTTTTTTCCGCTTTCAAGTCACCACCACCACCACCAATTGGTTGCATGAAACATGCATGAATGAACGGCTGCCGCTTCGAACATTGTTTGCAATAACTAATACCACACTCGTGTTGACTGTGCTGCGTATTTACTATTTTTAAACAATTTTCGCATAGCCGCACGACGTCGCACACTTTGCGATTATTTTTTTTGTACGAACCCGCGCGCTTGTGATTAACGAAACAACCATGCCCGAAAAATTTACGTCCACACTCTGTGCACTCTATCATTTCTACACCGTCACTCCTACATGGAGGTGTAACAAAGCAAGATTCACAAGTTCGTTTACACTTGTGTTGCCCAATACGGCGAAAACCCTTGTTATAATAAGAGCAAAAAAATTTTGACCCGGGCGCAGCAAATAAATTAATGATCACGTTAAAGTGTCTAGACTGCTCCTCAAAGATTAAATAAATAACACTGTGAAGCGATGCATTTAAATCTTGAATCTTGTTTCGGCCGTCAAATAACGGGGATTCGCCGCTACCCAGGTTACACTTTTCAAATATAACCATAGCAATACCCCCTCCGCAGCAAAAAAATCATAAAACGCCGTCAACTCGCGGAATCCACACCCCTCTAGCGGTAAAATAACTCCTGCATCGTGCACGAGTTTCTCTGCGCGCTCTTTCTGTAATTTTCGCCGGTCGTCGCGGATTACGCGCCACTCGTCGCGCGTCGCCGCGCATTCGGATGTTTTAAGAGCTAAGTGCGCTCTCGCTACTACGAGCGCGCGCGGTAAACATAAATTGTCCTCGTTTTTTATTGTTACGATCGAGCGTTTACGAAGACTACCTATGCTTAGCGCTTGTTTTGGTCATGGTCTCCCTGCACCAACAGGAATTTCAACGTAATATATTTGTAAGGCTAGTGTGTCATCGATACCCAAAACTGCGTTACTTTGACTTATAGAATTTATCAAATTCCATAAATCTAAGTAACTGAAATTTTCAATAGGCCTGAACGACAACCCTCCGGGCCCCCGCGCAAACCGATCACTACGAATACTCACGCCGATTAATGTGCTAGGTGGAACGTTAGATGTAATGTATTCGTAAATGTCTCTAATGCTTTCCTCGAGCCATAATACAGGGTTTTCCCCGGCAGGTGTGTCACGTATATTAAAACTGACCGTGCGGCCGTGAACAGCAAACCTACGCATGTACTGCTCTCCCTCGGCAGCTATAATAAACCGCTCGGGCCCTGCGTCAGCCTCGTCGTCGCGCGTAATGCTGCTACTACTGCTGTGGCTGCTATTGCTTCTGCTACGACCTTCACCAGCGCCTACCTGAAGAGTGGATTGACGGGTCTCTAAATGAATAAAATGATTTGTCGTCAGCTTTTAATATTATTTAAACATTTCTCTTTTTTAGTCATTTTCTATTCTTCCGGTGGCCCGCGAAAACTTTCGCTTACACGTACTAATAGATCCGCGAGATCTATTTCCGTATACGACGGAGAAAATATATTTTCCGCCTGGTCATGGAACCAACGCAACACCTGTGCGCGTGGTGAATGGAGTATATTCAAAAACCGCTCGTAAACCCCAGGTATATCGGGAATGTCATAGGGATAGTGGTACGATATACTATCCCGATGTCTTATGACTAAAAAAGAAAAATATTTTTTTCAACAACATGCTCTTTTTTTTTTACATTACAAAAAAGAAAAATTAATTTAACTTACGCTCATTTATACGCAGATGAACTTCGTCCCACGGGTTAAAGTTATTATCGTATGCTCCGGGATCTCCAAGATAAAAATTGCTCAAGATGTTGTAGCGATTTTCAGCGGTATTCGCGATGCCTACATCTGCTGACGTCTGAGGAGGATCGCCAAAAACGCCCGGTGAACGGCTTCCCCCGGCTCCACGTATGATGATAACGCCTCCAGTATATACTCCCGCTCATTTTCTACCGCCTCCGTTTCTAGATTCGCCCTTTCATGGTCCTCCGCATTAATAAGGTTCGGGCTTACGGTGCGCTCCTCTTCGCTGTCAGACACCGTTTCTGTAGGCGGATTATCGTCGGAAAGAGGTGCGTTGTGTACGTCGGCGACCCAGATATGCTGCTGCGAGCTACCGTCATCAGCCGCGTCGCTATCAGTGTCAAACGATAGCCTGCGAGCTACAGGATTTTGTCGTCCATCAGTGCGCGCCGAACCGCTTGCCACCCCCGACGGCCCTGGTTGAGACGGTGTATCATCGGGATTCCACTCAAAGTGAGTGGCGTCGCTGCTCTCCTCGTCATCAGCTTCGATATTTTCGCTATCAGAATCGCTGTCGCGCAATAAATCTTCTAAGGCTGGAAAAAAATGTTTTTAGAGAACTAAATTTTTAAAAAATTTTTTCACTTACCCATTAGCTCCTCGTACTCGCTCATGAGCTTTCTAAAAACAGGCAATCTGTCCAAGTTGCACTCGACCACAAATTCCCCGATGGTACGCTGTACATCTCGCGAATGCCTGAACGTACGAAATAATTTTGCTATCGCCCGATAGCCAGTCAGCCGTAACAAGCGTCGTAACTGATTAACAAGTTCCGTAGAAGACAACGTCCTCAGTCGTGTACGCCACGCGCCGCCTCTACTATAGCGTGATTGCGCTGCGAGACGCAATACGGCTTCCCGTAAGCTTTTACAAGCGACAAAATTCTCCATGGTGACGCTTCTCGTTCGAAAGAAAGACTGGTAGGACCGTCAGTGGCCCTCACCGCTTTTATAGCGCGACTTTTTGGCGGTGTCAACGGCGTCGAGTGTTTTGAATACAGTATACACGTGGTATCAGAAAATACCTTTTCCTCGGGGTTTTTGAGCATCTGTTTACATTATGTACTCGTGCCGTCTCTGGAAAATCTCAGCAAAGCGCAGGAGGTAACTTTTTTCCGTTAAAAATGTGTAGCTGGGTGAAAAATAACTCCGAGTATTGCTATGCGAGATCGCGCGACGGAAACTCCGGTGCGTAAGCTTTACACGCGAAACATCCTGTTGCGGGGCTGCTACCGTGATATATTGTTTCGAAAAAACAACGGGGCTTACTTTCTTCGCAGCGGATGCAAGTTTCGAGGATAACCCCTTGGCATTATTGCATGGACCTGTCACGTAGCGATAGTTTAGCTCGAAAAGTTTTCGTCACGCGTACCGACGGGTTTGAAGAAAGAGGTAACTTTTTTCCGTTAAAAATGTGTAGCTGGGTGAAAAATAACCCCCGAGTATTGCTATGCGTGTTCGCGCGACGGAAACCCCGGTGCGTAAGCTTTACACGCGAAACATCCTGTTGCGGGGCTGCTACCGTGATATATTGTTTCGAAAAAACAACGGGGCTTACTTTCTTCGCAGCGGATGCAAGTTCCGAGAATAACCCCTTGGCATTATTGCATGGTCCTGTCACGTAGCGATAGTTTAGCTCGAAAGGTTTTCGTCACGCGTGCCGACGGGTTTGAAGAAAAATTGAGAATCCCCCGCGAAGCGGGGTACAATTACTATGGCAGTCGTACAGCTTTTCGATAAGAAAAGAAACTCTACAGATGTTAAAAAATCTCTTCCTGTAAAAACCCGAAGTATCCTTCCAAGGGTTGTTTTCTACGCCTACACGTGTTTCTGTTTTTCTCACGTGCAGATACTTAACTACTCGTTCCGTGCGCGCGCTCGTAGAGCCAGAAACTTCTGCGAGGCCGCTGTGCTTAAACCATGAAAGAGTAATAACAAATTTTCATTCGGGAAAAATTTCGCCGAGGTTCTCCGCGGCAAAACATATGCGCTTTCATCAGAGCGTCTGGAAACCCGGCATGTCGTAAATTTCATTTTCGAAAAGCGTCGAAATACAGTCTGTCGTGGCATCCCCGAAAGAAAGATGTATCGACGACACATTGCTTTTTTACGTTTTTTACTCATCCCCACTCTAGCTGCCCTCACTAACAGCAGTTTAATCCCCACCATCCCCGTGAACCTCCAACACTGTTAGCGAACATCGAGTCAGTCAGTTATGGCCAGTCTCCAGCAGCAACTAGCCAGATTCGAAGCGCGTCTCGCCAAGTGGCGAATAATCTCACTCAGAAATCGGCAAGCATTGACGATTTCAACTTCGAAGGAGGCCGTATACACGGAACGGATAAGGCACTTGAAAGTGCTAAAACGCTTGCGCCAAAGACATCTCCGTCAGTGGCGGCGCAACCTGTTGGAACACCGGGCGAGAGCAGCAACACCAACACCATCATCACCACCACTACCAGCACCACCTACAGCACCAACCATCCAGGAGTGGTGTTTTGAGTGCGGACTGTATCAACGTACAGCACTGAATTGGATGCGCTGTTGGAGGTGCGATATACTTCGGTGCCCTCAATGCAGCAGCAGTGCGAGCTGTCCGTGCTTGAGCGACCTGGACAGCCCGCGCTCCCCATAAAGCGGCTCGGTGATTAGTGCGTGTAGTGTAGTATTCCAGCGCAATGAAGGCGAACAGTACGCGTCGACTCGCGTACTACAACAAACTGTCGTACAAACGCGCCAAAATACAGCAATACATCAAAGTTAATTTTGCCGCGTTTAACGCTGTGCAGCGGGATTCAGCCTTTATGGCGGAATTTGTAGCCGAAATTAGCTGTCGGTTTGCCGCGGCAACATCGCCTGATACCCGCGAATACTACAGCGAGCTCCTGGAGGAGATGACGGCTATGCTGTGTAAGTTAAATACCGCGGCAAACATCGCCCTAGAAAAATTTGATAAGGCGCACAGGCATGCCATGGCGTATACCGAAAAATTACCTTCAGGATGGCGATGGTGTCAACATACGCAAGAAGTACTCAAAAAACCGTTGCGTCCGTGCTCTATTTGCGAGCTATGATACGCACCGTACATCACGTGTCGCCATCGACGGTGCATTTGCATGCCTCGAAAGTGACAGGGAGCAACCAGTATCAATGCGGTGTGTGTGTGTGTGTGTGTGTGTCTGTGTGTGCGTGTGTCTCTCTGTGTGTGTGTGTGTGTGTGTGTGTGTGTGTGTGTGTGTGTGTGTGTGTGTGTGTGTTCGTGATGTCGGTAGTTATGTTAACGTAAGACTAACTTTCTTCTACGATTAAATAAATAAAAATTTTTTTTGTTCATCAACAGCTTTTTTATTTGCAGACCTCTCCTTTACACCAACTCCCTATTCCCACCCCAACTTATTACGAACATACACACACACACACACACACACACACGCAAACACAAACACACACACACACACACAAACACACACACACACACGGTCTATACAGCGAGAGGGCCCGCTCCAGCACTCTATGGGACTTTATGGTGTAGAGCCTATAGCCAAAGGTCTCTCCCACCACCACCACCACCACGACGAGTCGGGACATATACGGCTGCACGCGCCTGGTAGGTATAGCGGCATGGCGTCATGGCGGGGGCGGTAAGTGGGCCGTTATTTATGGGTAATAATCCGACACATTGTTTATCATTATTATCTTGTGTTCACACCTGCTAATGACCTTGTCACACTTGGGACCCATACACACAGCACGCGGTCTATACAGCGAGAGGTCTTTATGGCGTAGCGCGTATAGCCAAAGGTCTCTCCCCCACCATCACCGAGTTGAGGCATATACGCCGGCACGCGCCGGGCAGGTATAGCGGCATAGCGTCATGGCGCGAGCGATAAGTAGGACATTATTTATGGGGTAATAATTCTGTTCACACTTGGGGCCCATAAACACAGCACACGGTCTATACAGCGAGAGGCCTAGCACCCTACGGGTCTTTATGACGTAGCGCGGACAGCTAAAGCGCTCGCCCCCCACCACCTCGAGTCAAGGCATATACGGCAACACACGTAGGGCATGTATAGCGGCATGACGTCATGGCGGGTGCCATAAGTGGGCCATTATTTATGGGGTAATATATCACCCCCCCCCCCCATTGTTTACACTAATTAGCTTGTGGCCACACTTGCTACTGTAAACACTTGGGTTAATGACCTTGTCACACTTGGGGACCCATACACGCCGCACAGCGGGGTGCCACATGGCCCCTACACACCACACCGCGGGGGGCCGTCTCGCTATACCGGTCCCCTTACTACTAGTTATAATTTTTATTTGCATGAGTTATGTTATTAGTTGATAAATGCATAATTTGGGACGCTAATAATACTTAATAATTAGTTTTCAAGAATTAGTTGCTGTTAGTAACAATTCTGTACAGTTATTTTTAGTTATTTGCATTTATTTGTCTTTCTTTATTCATCAAATGAAAGTTATGACAAAAAATGCTGATAAGTTATTTACATTTTATTGAAAAAAAAATTTATAACAGATATGAATAATTATAATTTATAATTAAATATTTATATTGTTGTATAATTTACTATCACCATATCACTACATCCTTTAAAAAATCCTATGATAAATTATTTTACAAAATGTGAACAATCTTTTAAAAACATTTACGAGCAATGAGAAAAACCTATACAATCCTTTAAAATGATTTATGTTTTCTTTTATGAAAAGGGATTCGACAAATAAATAAAAAGTTTTTGGTGTATTAATTCAATTTCTTTCACACGGATACTGAAAGTCAAACACAAAAAAGTTGTAAAATCACTATTAATGTACAGTTTTATACTTAACAAACATTGTTAAATGTACTTTTGCTATTAATAACTTGTGAAATCTCTATAAAAGCATTTTTTTTATAAAAGTAAAAATGAGGAAAGTATATACAATCACCAAAAGATAATGTTCAAGTCTGTCAAAGCACGCAACCTCCTGTAGTAGAGACAAAGAGAAATACTGTTGTAGATATTCCTCTAGCAAAGCCTCGTTCTATACTTTACGGTGTTTTAATTATCAATGCTCTATGATTTCTAAAGGTGAACTAGAAAGTATACAAATAAGGAAGTTTGCCCAGGACCTGTAAGTTTAGTTAGGAAGAATGTTTTATCAATTTGTCGGGTATAGACATGCAAGAACCTTAATAAATAAAATTATTACAATGTAATGTAATACTAAGCCAGACCCTAGTTATAATTTGCTGGTAGGACGTATTCCTGCAACATTAGAAACTTTCTAAATTTGGTAAAATATAGGAAAATAAGTGAACGGGAACAAATTTTTCGTATTAACTAATATAATTAATTATTAGTTGATTATTATGAGTAGAATAATATGGCTATGAAAAACTTATTAATTATTAATTATCATTATTAATAATAATAATTTAATAATTATTAAATTTTCCTTAAATTATTTTAAAAAATTTTACTTATGTATTCATTTTATCAAGGTCCTTAAAAAAATATTCAAATTTAAAACTTTTGTTAATAACAATACTCTACTATACTATTTAATAATTTTACTAATAATATACTATAATAAACAGTGATAACGTTTTTACACTATGTAATTATTAGTTTCTCTTATAAAGTTATGAAATCTATCAAAAAAAACTTTTAATAAAAGTTTAAAGTAAGGCAAGTGTAGTCTCTCTCTCTCTCTCTCTCTCTCTCTCTCTCTCTCTCTCTCTCTCTCTCTCTCTCTCTCTCTCTCTCTCTCTCTCTCTCTCTCTCTCTCTCTCTCTCTCTCTCTCTCTCTCTCTCTCTCTCTCTCTCTCTCTCTCCCCTCCCTCCCTCCCTCCCTCCCTCCCCTCCCTCCCTCTCCTTTACTCGCGCTCCCTGTACTTTGAAAGACCTAACCCCGTACGTTTTGCGCATCAGGGGGACTGCAAGTTCATTTATCACCCCCCTAACATAACCCTCTGGATACATATCTAGTAAAGAGACCTAGTAGACAGTCCGAGACATTCATATGCACGATTTTGTACATTAGTACAGCCATGAAGTAGTGTCTCCTCGAATCTATGCGTAGCCAACCCAAAGAGGTTCTGTGAGGCGTGATGTGATCGTCCCTCCTAAGACCCACGATATATCGCACACCGGAATTCTGTAGGACCTGCAGGCGGTTATGCAACTCCTGAGATGCGTCCAACATCACAACTGAACAATAGTCTAGATGAGGGAAAAGCATTGCAGAGAGAGAGAGAGAGAGAGCGAGAGGGAGAGAGACTAAACTTGCCTTACTTTAAACTTTTGTTAAAAGTTTTTTTTGATAGATTTCACAACTTTATAAGAGAAAATAATAATTACATAGTGTAAAAATGTTATCACTGTTTATTATAGCATATTATCAGTAAAATTATTAAATAGTATAGTAGAGTATTGTTATTAACAAAAGTTTTAAAATTGAATATTTTTTTAAAGACCTCGATAAAATGAATACATAAGTAAAATTTTTTTAAATAATTTGAGGAAAATTTAATAATTATTAAATTATTATTATTAATAATGATAATTAATAATTAATAATTTTCTAATAGCCATATTATTCTACTCATAATAATTAATTAATAATTAATTATATTAGTTAATACAAAATACTTGTTCCCGTTCACTTATTTTCCTATATTTTACCAAATTTAGAAAGTTTCTAATGTTGCAGGAATAAGACATACCAGCAAATTATAACCAGGATCTGGCTCAGAATTTACATTACATTGTAATAATTTAATTTATTAAGGTTCTTGCATTTCTGTACCCGACAAACTGATTACTAATTCAAGTATTTTTGCCTTTTGCAATTGTTTACTTCACAATATAATTTATTTATTTATTTGTTTCTTTCATATCTTTATAGCTTATATTTGCCTTTTAACCTATTTCTCGATACATTTTTATATCTTATTATTCAAAATACAATATTTATTTATGCAATGATTATTAATCTTGAAAACATTGTTTAATACAATTTTTCCATTTCCTCTTATATATTAGAGTTTTTCCTTTTTTTATTTTTTTCTTTGTATTTGATTGTTATTTATCCTTTATATTTAAATATTGGTTTGTTATTTTCTTATTTTATTAGTCACGACCGCTACTCGTGAGAGCCTTGTATTTTCACCAGAGTGAAAATTGTAACTTCCCGAAAACTAGCAATTTACTGTATAAAAACTATTTTCCTCCCAGAAATAGTTCATTTTGAGCGTTTTCTATGATGTATGTATATATGTACGATCGTATGTAATCAAGTTTATGGATTATCTCAGCGAATTTTCGACCTATTTCATCGGGATTGCGGGAAAACATTCCTCTAATTATATCTAAGGGCTGGTTCTCTAACGATAAAGATCGATAAAAAATTTTCAAAATGCGGGCAGAAAGAAAAATTGCAAAAAATCGATTTTGAAGCCTTATATGTAGAAAAATTAATTTTAAGCTAATATGTACCAGTTTATCTGCTAAAACTAATTAAAATACACATTTTTTCTGTTGTACACTTTTCTCTACGAGTAATATTTGCCTAAGATAACTGCGAAAAACGTTTAAAAAAGTTAAAAAATGGACGATTTTCGGCTGTAACTTGACAGGATTTGATTTTACACAAAAATGTTAAATACAAATGTTGTAGATAACATTGGAATAAAACTTTTTTCTTTTTTTTTGGGCCGTTATTTTTTTCGTTCTCGTTTTTTCATCCTTTACCTTTACCTACCCTTCCCAATGTCATTTCCCTTAAAAAATACTATACACACACTGTTTCAAAAAGAACTTTTTCTAATAGAAGTATTGAAACAAGTATGAGGTGTTTGATAAGGTAGTTAGTTACCTTACTTATCCTTGCCCGATTAGTTGCCGCCTAAAATTCTTTGTTTAATTAAAAAAAATTTTTCCTATTTAACATTTTTGTCTAAAATTAATTCCTGACGAGTTAAGCTTATAAAAACGACTTAAACGCTAAAATATACATGAAATGGACGATTTTCGGCTGTAACTTGACAGAATTTGATTTTACACAAAAATGTTAAATATAAAAGTTGTAGATAACATTGAAATAAAACTTTTTCCTGTTTAATATTTTGGTCTAAAATCAATTCCTGACGAGTTAAGCTTATAAAAACTATTTTAAACGCTAAATATACATGAAATGGACGATTTTCGGCTGTAACTTGACAGGATTCGATTTTACACAAAAATGTTAAATATAAAAGTTGTAGATAATATTGAAATAAAACTTTTTCCCCTTTAATATTTTTGTGTAAAATAAATTCCTGACGAGTTAAGCTTATAAAAACGATTCTAAACGTCAAAATATACATAAAATAGACAATTTTTCTTATCGTACAAAGAATTGATTTCCAATAGAACTCTTAAATACAAAGGATATAGATATCGTTTAAATACCTATAAAAAAAACTAAAAGAATAACTAACAAAAACTGTTACATAAAAGCTGTCAAAACTTACAATTTCTTGTGTTACAATCATTATCTAGAGAACTTAGTATGTAGTAAAATCAAAATTGGAAAAATGTTTAAAAATTCGGTTGTTAAAAATCTATAAATATGTTATCTTACTGTTTTGATAACAAATAAAAATTACATATAAAATTACCTATGAAAATTACACAGCTTAACCTGTTAATTATGTTCACAGAAACTAAGCGATTGAACTAAGAGAATCAAAATTGTCTAATATTATAAGAATAGATGTTAAAGTAATATTATATTACGCAAAAAAAAAAAACTAGTGCAATGTATGTCTTATAGATTTTGTAATATAGTAAAGTTCAATGTATAAAGAATGCAATGTTGACTTTGTCAGTCTTACAGTGTGCTGGAAAACTATTAAATAGGCAAGTCTCACTTAGTAAACGTCTGTGAAATACATAAGGATGTATTTTAAAACAACAGATATCGTGAAATGAGTTCGTATACACTGACTAAACTCAGAAATTAACTAGATGACGTAATATGACCAGCGACAACTGCCTACCCGTATCGCATCTAATCACACACACAGCACTTTTATGATATCCCCCAATTTCTAATTATCTATCCCCTCACATTCTAAAGCACTAACACTTGAAGATTACTGATAGAGCTGGAGAAGCTGCAAAATGAGGCTGGATGGCCCAGGCCGGGCACTACTCCTAGGATAACAGTCTGCTCAGAATTATTTATTGCCGAATGCACCAGTGTTGGATTTTCTTTTTTTGTTTTTCTCCTATTCGCGGTATTAGTGTATGCGTGTATGTGCCTCGAGTATTTTTTCGTAATCGAGATTGTATACGGTATATGTATAAGTTATACGAATACCAGTGAGCGATTAGTCTACAGTTTTCGTTAAAGCTGTGTAAAATTTAACTTTATATTTTTGTATTAATCGGGAATAATGAAACTATATTTTTTCTTATATTGTTCAAAAGCATTTTACTAAACACAAAAATTTCAAATACAAAAGCTGTGGATAATATTGAAATAAAACTTCTTTTCTATTCAACATTTGCATAAATAAAAATAAAAATTATCATTATAATTTAAATAGAAACTATGAAAACAATGTTTTTAATTTTAAATATAATTGCAATCATAGTACTTATACATTTAATATTCCTATGTGTACTTTAATTATATCAATTAATAATACTTAATTAATTTATACGAATCATAGACTATTTGAAAAGTTATTTACATATATCTATATGTGTAGAATTAAAAGGCAAATTTTCTACAAAAAATAATAAATATGTAATAGTAAATGCATAATTTCCATTTAAATTTTACTGTAGAGATGTATTTATGCGTATTCTAATGATAATAACAATGAAAATAGGTATTCCAATTAATGCAATAATAAAATTATCAGATTTTTCTGAGCATTGCGGTCGTGCCTATTATGTAAAAACGATGTTTTTACATAGAGAGGGGGCGGGCGGCGAGCAAAACGAGGAGCAGGTGTGTGTGGGGGCGCGGGGGTTGGCGTATCGAGCGCAGTGAGACACGCAGGGGGGCTCGACCCCCCTAGTTATATTTCTATTTGTATGTAATCTTTTCTTATAATATTCTTGTTTGTATTTATGATTTCAATTGTCTTGCTTGTGTTAGACTGTATTTTTATTTTTCGCGTAATACATTTTCGATTTGAATATGTTAAATAAAAATCATTTGTTTTATCAATTTATTTTCAGTAGTTTTGGTAATTCATGCTACAATGAATGACCCCAACTACTTACTGCAAAATGTGAAGCTCGGACTTATTCTATGTTAGTTTAAGAAAAATAAAATTATTAGTATGACCAAATACAATACGTTTTCCTCTATTCCGGTGTTACTTAATATAAATATAGTGAACTTACGTTCGATTCGTACCGGAACCACTTCTGAAGTCCTGAATGCTAAGGAATTTACTCTTATATTATGATTGATATTTAATAATTGCATTATATTACCTTTCCCCCTTGGTGCTGGTTCTCGAAATGAATAACTGACGTTCAAATAATGGCATTCTTTATTGAATTATAAAATTTATAATAAGATGATCTAGAATTGCAATTGGCTTTACAAATAACTATGTTCGATCTATTCGATTAGTGTGTATAATATATGCGTTGATAGCGCTATTAATTAGTAAACTTAAAATTAAAAATTAACTAATGAATTATGCATTTTATTAGAAACCTACTCTTTTTGTCGGCTGGAGTCGTACGGAACTCGGGTCACTTTGCACGGATAACTGACGTGTGTGGCGTACATCGCCGTATTTATTACATGGTTAAATTGGGTTAAAGATGATCTTGAAGCTGAGTCGAGATCATCTTATTAAACAAGTTTAAAAAACAATTTTACGTAAGCCGTTCAATTTGGAATTCGAAAAGTGCTGTGTGCACATAAAAGCTTCGACGAGCGTTTGCTTTCGCGAAGTCGGTGGCTCGCTAGCTCGCTACGTCACGCTGTTGCGATGTCGAAACACATAATTTTGTGGGTCAAGAAATTACTGATGAGAATATAAATATCAAATGTAATTTAAGGATACGTCACTATATTAGATTTATCTACACTTGAAAATCAAAATAAACATTATAACTTACAACAAATAATTAACTATAATTTTAATAAATTTACAGGCATAGAAGGAAAATGCAATATTTGGAAATGTATTTTGCAGCAACAAAACATAATACAACCAAAAAATAATATAATTTTTATTCTACAATTGTCCTTATTTATAATAAATGATTCATATGATTTGAAAAAAATAATAAATTATAATATTTAAATTATACCACAAATAAATATAACAATAGGCAATAAAAATTATAAAGTTGTAAGTTCATTTCTTCATCATGGTAATACAATTAATGACGGACATTATACTAATATAATAATGAAGAATGATAAATATATTCAAATAAATGATACAATAATCAACGATTTTAACTGGATAAATAATGTTACAGAATTTTATGTTATATTTTTAGAAAAAATATATAATATAATTAATGCATAATAATCAAACTTTTTACTTCTAAAATTTGCCCAATATATAATTAAAATAAAATAATCCATACGTAAGAATAATTAAAATATTTTGAAATATAATGGATTGATCCGAAGGAGGCAGGTAAAAAGAAAAAACAAGTTTTTACTTTAAATTTATGCAACGTTTCGTTGGCATGGTCCGCCAACCTCTTCAGGCTATAATTTATTAACAAAAAGGTTTTTAATTACAATATATAAAAAAAGAACTATCACTTGTATAAAGGAAAAATTGTCAATCAAATCCTAAGAGACAATAATTACCCTAACAAATTTATCAACCGTTATACACGTATTAGGATGCACACAATTAAACATAAACAACCCCAAAAAAGTACACCATTACACAATAGATTTATCTCTTACATCTCTTTACCATTTAATGACCAATACGAAAAAATAGCAGCAATTTTAAAACCCTTCAAATTTTGTGCTCTACCCATAGTTAAAAGAAGTTTCAACTCAGTTATCAAACTAGGTAAAGACCATACCGATAAATGGGATCGGACTAACCTAGTATATAAGTTCTTCTGTAAGTCATGCCCAGCTTCATATACAGGGGAAACTAAACGTACTCTAAAAACGAGAATTAAAGAACATCAAAAAACTAATAACCCAGAAGCAGTAGTAAAACAACATATGAACAAATTCTCACATGACTTCGACTGCAAAAATAGAAAATTTTAGATTACGAAACAAACCACAAAAAACGCACTCTATCTGAAATGATCCATATTAAATGCGATAAAAACAATATCAATAAGAAAGAAGATGTAAAATCACTAAACAGTTTGTATTTTCCGTTACTGCGCTTTTTAAATTAATACTATGCATCGCTCTGTTTATTTTTGGCCTAGTTTGTAAATACAAGGATCTTACGACTATAAATACGAATGTACACCACTGTATTGCTTACATTGACGTTATGTGCTAGGTAAAATAAGGTATATACTATTCCTTTATACAAGTGATAGTTCTTTTTTTATATACTGTAATTAAAAACCTTTTTGTTAATAAATTATAGTCTGAAGAGGTTGGCGGACCATGCCAACGAAACGTTGCACAAATTTAAAGTAAAAACTTGTTTTTTCTTTTTACCTACCTCCTTCGGATCGATCCATTATATTTGAAAATAAACAATTGGAGAGCAATATTCATATTTAACTCAATAATTAAAATATTTAAATTATGTATAAAAACAAGCTGTTCTCAATAAATTGTAATTTCAAAAAACTGTTCAAAAAATTTTCAAAATTTTCAATCTTAAATATCTTTGAAAATAATCGGTCAATTATGATGAAATTTTTCACACATATTGCCTATCTCAAATGCGAATTTGTCTATAAATTTCAGGATAATCCGTCCATCTGTTCTCGAGAAATTACGATTTCAAAAAAAAGTTATAAAAATTATAACCTCAAACATCTCCGAAATTT
Organism: Torymus aiolomorphi; assembly: GCA_036365515.1. Classification (NCBI taxonomy): domain Eukaryota; kingdom Metazoa; phylum Arthropoda; class Insecta; order Hymenoptera; family Torymidae; genus Torymus; species Torymus aiolomorphi. The sequence goes on along the minus strand of CM070877.1, from coordinate 73,517,047 downwards.
ATGGACCAATCCTTTTGCCCAAAGAAAGGACTCGATTCGTATACAAAATCTACCCCTACACGGAATTTCAAAGCGATTAAGTAAATTTTACTCTAATTATGCAACGACAAAAAATCACTTTTTTTCAAATTATTTTTTTCTAAAAAAATAATCAATAAAAAACATGAAAATTTAGAAAATTATAGTACTCAGTATTCTTTTTAACAAAAAAAATATTCATTTCAATATCTTTTTTCAATTCCGAAATATAACCTCTTTTCAAAAATTGACGTTTTTATCAATAACTTATGACAGAATACACCTGTCGACTTTTTGTTTTTTAAATGTAGAGAATTTTATCCTGCATAAAGTGCATTAATAATATATTAAGAATATTATTTCTAAATATTTAAAAATACGACAATAAAAATTTTCAAAATTGAAAAATGGCTATAAAAAAAGAAAATCGAAATTGAGAAAAATAGACTATTGACCCCAACTGTGAAAATAAAATGCAAAAAAATGATATCTCCCTGGTTAAAATCGGTTGAGCAGATCATGAGATATCCTTGTACACAGACACACACGCACGCACGCACGCACGCACGCACGCACGCATGCACGTACGCACACACACCCACGCACACCCACGCACATCCACGCACACACAGACACACACAACACATTTTGTCCAAAACTTTTTTTTCACTATCACAAAGCTTCCTCTAGGAGGAAGCAAAAAATGCACGAGTTATGCACTTCTTACTGAAAAATGCACTTTTTAAAAATAATACATTATATCGACGCTCCTTACGAAAACTAGCACGATTGAGATTGCCACGAAGACTAGCCCATTTGAGCGTCGGCCGCGAAGACTAGCACGTCCCATTGATTTGCGTCGAAGACTAGCACGATCCGCTTGACTGCCACGAAGACTAGCGCGATCCGCTTGACTGCCGCGAAGACTAGCACGTTTCACGAGGTTGCCACGAAAACTAGCACGTTTCACGAGGTTGCCACGAAAATTAGCACTTTTCGGGAGAACACCTGCATTTTTTATATTAGGTATATGTGACAAGTCTAAATTACGCGCGTCATAAGCGGAAACACTATGTATAAATGATAATATGACCCACTGCAGCACGTTTTTGAGGACTATTTCGGTATAGGGTGACACGCTCATGCCCAGAAGATAACTTCCTCGCTAATTTGAGCGTACCTAGGGGGTTTTTCGACCCGCTGAGTAATTTAAAAAATTACTTACTATCTAAATTACTGTTTGAATGCGCATTTCTTTCCGCCGGCTTCGAGAAACTGTTATACCAATAAGAAAGATCTGCAATTTTGGAAATATTGTAATACCTCATTTTTAAAAATATGTTAATATGTGATTTCTTTTACTTACAATCATCATCGTCATCCATTTTATTAATTTTTCATTACATCAAGCACAGAGTTAAAAAAAACGTTTACCAACTTGAATATTTTGAAAGTTCTACCGTGGTTAAGGGTGCAACAGTTAGAAAGGTATCTACGTTACCAACACTGCTATTAAGTTTTTTAAAAAGAATTTTCAACGAAAACAGCGTTGTTAATATAGAAAATGATGGTTTTCTTTATTTTCATGATAATCTTTTCAAAGATATAGGTAAGAAGAAAAATAATTATGGACTCGCAATAGAAAAAAAAACGCCGTCGTGAGAAAAGTGCTAGTTTTCGTGGCAAGCTTGCGAATCACGTTACTTTTCGTGGCAAACTCGCGAATCGTGCTAGTTTTCACGGCAAGCTTACGAATCGTGTTACTTTTCATGGCAAACTCGCGAATCGTGCTAGTTTTCATTACAAAATAGCGAATTGTACTAGTATTCGCGGCAAAGTAGTGAGTTATGCTAGTTTTCATTACAAAGTCGCGAATTGTGCTAGTATTCGCGGCAAAGTCGTGAGTTATGCTAGTTTTCGTTGCAGTTTTCTGAAATGTGCTAATCTTCGTAAGGAGGCCAAAATAGGTGCTAGTTTTCGTAAGGAGCGTCGATGTGGTATACGATTTTTCCTATCGAGTTGTGCGATGTTCGAATTTGCACACGCACCTGCACGCGCAAACCACCACTCTTCCACATGCTCCTTTCAGCGTGTGAAAAAGTGGCAGTTTGCGCACGCAAATGCGTATGCAAACTCGAACTTTGCACACGATGATAGGAAATAGTACATTTCGATACTAGTGCGAGAGAGATAATTCTCGTACGAGTGTTAGTTTGTCGCCCGAGCGAAGCGAGTCTCACACGTGTATTGAACAATATTTTTCAAAATGACGGGCGGAAAGGTATAGTTAGCGCACGCTTGCGTGCGCAAAATGGGCAAAATATTTGTGTGAATTATGAATAATTTCATATTGTTAAATAGCATAAGTGAAATAATTGTATTTATGTGCAAAACATTTGTAAATACTTAATAAAACGCTTATCCTTCAATCAAAACTGCTTGTTTCTCAATTAATCTTATTTCAATGTAATAAACCTAACAAAAAAATTAATTTTTTAAAGCGGTGGTGGTGAAAGACTCAAGAAGTGTATTAAACAGTCTGATATACCATATTAAGCTTATTGATTCACATCAAGCTTATCGATTCACATTGAGCTTTTCAATTCACATTAAGCTTTTTGGTACACGTTGATAGCATTTATCACAAGTTTTATAGCTTGAAAATAGCTTGTCACTTCGTCAGCAATCTAATTTCTCGAGCAGCTTGTGACACGCGCGCCGCCGCACACTGAGGTCGCAATTCTCAACGGAATCTCAAAATTTTTGCTTAGGAACATTCGTTATCAAATATCGAAGAGCCCTACGAAGCCTGATTTTCCAAAAAATTAACCTATAAATCTAAGGAGTCATATAATCCTATCACAACAACCAATCAATTCAATTTTTGACCTGCAAATACCAAAAATACGATAAACCTTTAATTTGTAAGTCCTTTACTCGTGAACTCTTGACCTTTGATCCAGTAAGCCATGCACTCATAAACTCTAAACCTATAAGCTCTAACCTCATAAGTCTTAAGGGGGTCTTACACCTAGTGGCTTCTCAGGCCAAAATCAGCTATAAAAAAGAGAAAAATGTTATTTAAACCACATACAATGTATATCCTAAAAATATACACTATTTCTGACAGAATGGCCCAAGACTTAATCTGTAGACCAATTTTATTAATCAAGGTTAAGAGAACATGTGTCAAGGACTTATAAATTGAAGTTTTATAGCATTTTTGGGAATCACAAGTGTAAATTTTGAGGTTATAGGTTATAAATTAGGTTTATAGGTTCATATTTTCAAAATTAGGCTTCGTAGCGGTCTTTGGTATTTTGTCACAAAAGTTCCTGTTTTTGAATTTTCAAATTCGGTTGAGAATTATGACCTCTAGGTGGTTTTGAACCTTTCGGCCCCAGTGTGCGCCGCCCGCCGCCGCAGTGGGAAAAAAAGGACAAAATTCTTGTGACAACTCAATTCTCAACGATACTTCACCAAAATTGGTATACGCATTCAGAGGATACTACAGAACAACCTCTCACTGCGAAAATCATGTTTTTGTATTCATAAAAATTTTGAGGTTAGGTACGGACCTTATAACAATATTTATACAGGCAATGTAGACTAAAGACATAAATTACTTGATAAATGATAAACATAAATACATAAACCCTAAACCCATAAACCCTAAACCCATAAACCCTAAACCCATAAACCCTAAACCCTAAATCCATAAACCCTAAACCCATAAACCCTAAACCCATAAACCCTAAACCCATAAACCCTAAACCCATAAACCCTAAACCCATAAACCCTAAACCCATAAACCCAAAACCCATAAACCCTAAACCCATAAACCCTAAACCCATAAACCCTAAACCCTAAACCCATAAACCCTAAACCCATAAACCCTAAACCCATAAATCCTAAACCCATAAACCCTAAACCCATAATCCCTAAACCCATAAACCCTAAACCCATAAACCCTAAACCCATAAACCCTAAACCCTAAACCCATAAACCCTAAACCCATAAACCCTAAACCCATAAACCCAACCCATAAACCCTAACCCCATAAACCCTAAACCCATAGACCCTAAACCCTAAACCCATAAACCATAAACCCATAAACCCTAAACCCATAAAACCTAAACCCATAAACCCATAAACCCTAAACCCATAAACCCTAAACCCATAAACCCTAAACCCATAAATCCTAAACCCATAAACCCTAAACCCATAAACCCTAAACCCATAAACCCTAAACCCATAAACCCTAAACCCATAAACCCTAAACCCATAAACCCTAAACCCATAAACCATAAACCCATAAACCCTAAAACCTAAACCCATAAACCCTAAACCCATAAACCCTAAACCCATAAACCCTAAACCCATAAACCCTAAACCCATAAACCCTAAACCCATAAACCCTAAACCCATAAACGCTAAACCCATAAACGCTAAACCCATAAACCCTAAACCCATAAACCCTAAACCCATAAACCCATAAACCCTAAACCCATAAACCCTAAACCCATAAACCCTAAACCCATAAACCCTAAACCCATAAACCCTAAACCCATAAACCCTAACCCCTAAAACCCTAAACCCATAAACCCTAAACCCATAAACCCTAAACCCATAAACCCTAAACCCATAGACCCTAAACCCTAAACCCATAAACCCTAAACCCATAGACCCTAAACCCTAAACCCATAAACCCTAAACCCATAAAACCTAAACCCATAAACCCTAAACCCATAAACCCTAAACCCATAAACCCATAAACCCTAAACCCATAAACCCTAAACCCATAAACCCTAAACCCATAAACCCTAACCCCTAAAACCCTAAACCCATAAACCCTAAACCCATAGACCCTAAACCCTAAACCCATAAACCCTAAACCCTAAACCCATAAACCCTAAACCCATAAATCCTAAACCCATAAACCCTAAACCCATAAACCCTAAACCCATAAACCCTAAACCCATAAACCCTAAACCCATAAACCCTAAACCCATAAACCCTAAACCCATAAACCCTAAACCCATAAACCCTAAACCCATAAATCCTAAACCCTAAACCCATAAACCCTAAACCCATAAACCCTAAACCCATAAACCCTAAACCCATAAACCCTAAACCCATAAACCCTAAACACATAAACCCTAAACCCATAAACCCTAAACCCATTAACCCTAAACCCATAAACCCTAAACCCATAAACCCTAAACCCATAAACCCTAAACCCATAAACCATAAACCCATAAACCCTAAAACCTAAACCCATAAACCCTAAACCCATAAACCCTAAACCCATAAACCCTAAACCCATAAACCCTAAACCCATAAACCCTAAACCCATAAACCCTAAACCCATAAACGCTAAACCCATAAACCCTAAACCCATAAACCCTAAACCCATAAACCCATAAACCCTAAACCCATAAACCCTAAACCCATAAACCCTAAACCCATAAACCCTAAACCCATAAATCCTAAACCCTAAACCCATAAACCCTAAACCCATAAACCCTAAACCCATAAACCCTAAACCCATAAACCCTAAACCCATAAACCCTAAACTCATAAACCCTAAACCCATAAACCCTAAACCTATGAACCCAGAACCCACAAACTTTACGTATCTAAAGTACATAAAATAGATGATAGAGTAATAATTTTTCCGTTAAAAATATATTATCGCCGCTATTTATTTTTGGGCAATATTATCGTAATTTTCGCAGTGACACATTATTCTCTAGAAGATTAAGAGTATTTAAAAATAAAAATTATCAAGATTCGTCAGAAACTGAGCTGTTACAAGAATTTTGTCCATTTTTTCCCACTGTGCGCCGCCGCAAACCTCGAGACTTATAAAAATATTATTTGCTTTGATGAAAACAGTTTTTGTCATGGATCCACAGTGGAAACATCCTTGGACATCTATGATTTGTGGTCCCACATCATGTGGGAAAACCGAGTTTGTTAAAAACTTTTTAAAACATATAGATAGTATGAATAACGTACACTTTGACCGAATAATAGTTTACTATTCCGAATGGCAATCATCGTATAAGGAACAGAGTGATGATGTCGAATTTCACGAGGGTTTACCAAAAAATTCAGACTTTGTCGACGATCCTAGACCAAAATTGATAATTATAGACGACTTGATGAGGGAGTCTTCGGGTGGTGGTGGTGGCGGTGGTGGCCAATCTTTTTACCAAGGGTAGTCATCATAATAATTTAAGCGTAATATTCATCACACAAAACCTTGTGCATAAGGGCCAGTGTGAAATCTCGTTAAATTCTAATTATATAGTTATTTTCAAAAACCCTAGAGATAAATCTCAGATGCAGTATCTAGCTCGCCAAGTGTGTCCTGAAAATCCACAATTTCTACAAGAGACTTATCCTGATGCAACTAAACAAGCACACTCCTATTTATAACTTGACTTACGCCAAGATACACCTGATAATTGTCGTTTTCGTAGTAATATATTTCCGTTTGATAAATATCACTATGTTTATGTTCCCAAGAAATCTATAAAAGGTAGCGAACTTAGGAATAATATACCGGTCATACGATTGTAATGGGTTCGAGTAGACGCAAGCGTCTTGAACAAAAAAATTTAAATACTTTAAAATCTCTGCTTCATTTCGATAAAAGTCAACGACGTATTTTATTACGCGAAGCAGATAAAAAACTTGTTATTCTCATTTGCGAATGTGGCTTAAATATTTTACGTGGTAACGTGCCTTTGAACAAAAACTATAAAAATAAATTGAAAAAGTACGTTTTATTCTTAAGAAAATTAACTGATTCTTCGCAAAGTTTGAAAAATAAAAAAAAAGTTGATTATCAAATACCAGACTTGTTTACCACTCATCTTGGTACCTGTGATAAAACTATGGAGCATGCAAGAAAAATGATTTTGATCCTTGAAGAAAGTATAAACAATTTACACCATCGTTTATCAGGTGAAAAATTGGTTACTATGCTAACACCGGGTACACCTTCGTCGCGACTAGACAAAGAAATGAGCGAAATTATAAATTCGACATCAATTCAATTATGATCGTGAAAAATATGCGATGTACCAACAAGCATTAGACCGTTTTATGTATTATAAATCAAATGATGGTGCAAAAAAGTTTCACGTGAGCGACGTAACCACTCCTAGAGATATCGATAAAGTAAGCAGAGTAAATAATAACGAAGATACCAATGATGATAGCAGAAAAGTAGATGATAACATAATAAACAGTGTACCATCAACGCTTCGATTTAAAGCAAAACAGTTATTACTGCGATTGTCTGCTTCTGGTGATGTCACATGGGATGATCTTGGTAAGATTACCATAGATGGCAATGTCGTCAAAGGTGGAAATATAGTAGATTTGATTAACGATGCTCTGAGAAATAGAAAACAGCCGTTGTCAAGTGGTTATAGGCAGTTTACCGAAGCGCTTCGCAGAGCAAATATACCACGAGAATTTATTGGTAACAATAAAATTTGGGAACTTGTTTCTTCACCACAACCTGATAGTGACGACGACGATGAAGAAACTCAACAATCTAATAGTCAAGAAACAAATGAAAAACCAGCCAATAGAGCAATACCAAGAAAGTTGAAAAAAAGATTACACCCCCAAGAAACACCTAGACACGTTACAAAAGTTCGTATTCTTCCATGGGATCGCCTAGAGTAAACATTGAAGAAGATTTGATCACACACCCAGAATCAAGTCTTGTAGATAATTTAATCAATTCTTTACCTTTTGAAATACATGCTCCAGGATACCATTTTTGTGGACCTGGTACACGTCTAAAGGAGAGGTTAGAGAAGGGGAGAAAGGAATCAACCCACTTGACGATTATTGTCGTGAACATGATATAGCATATGCAAACAGTAGTGATCGTAGCAAAGCTGATTGTTTGCTGGCTAAACGTGCCTTTGCACGTTTATTGTCTGAAACAGCTACAATTAACGAGAGAGGTGTGGCTTTAGTCACAACTTGTTGCATGATAAGTAAAATAACTTTTGACAAGTTTTCTTTGTACATTAAAAAAATAATTAAAAGAAACGTAAAAAAGAAACTAAAAAAGTTTAAGAATAAGATAAATGGAAAAAACGTTAAATAATTTTTTCTATCGACCACCGAAATCACCAGCCTATGCTGGTGCGTACAACCTTTTAAAAACAATTGGTAAAAAACACGATCGCAAAAAAATTATCAAATGGCTTGAAAGTCAGGATGCTTATACTCAACATAAACCTGTACGCCGTCATTTTCCGCATAGGTCTTATGACGTTCGTAACCCTTTTGATGTGTGGGAAGGAGATCTCGCTGATTTACGATCATTAAAAACCTATAACAATGACAACACATATCTACTTGTGGTTATAGATGTTTTATCAAAATTTGCATGGGTTGAACCTATTCGTAACAAAACATCGAAAAGTGTCGCTACAGCATTTGAACGTATTTTAACACGTTGTAAAAGACAACACCCCATGCTCTTTCAAACTGATAAAGATAAAGAATTTCTCGGCAAAGAGATGCAACAAGTTTTGAAAAAGAACAGTATAAACTATCGTGTAGTTAGAAATCCTGATATTAAAGCAGCTGTGGTTGAAAGGTTTAACAGAACATTGAAGGGTCGATTATGGCGATATTTTACTCATACAAATACGTACAGATATATTGATATTTTACAAAAAATTGTTGATGCTTACAATAATTCTTGGCATTCTGGTACTAAAATGACTCCTGCTAAAGTTAATTTGTACAATGCCGTAAAAGCATACCAATACCTAGCCCAACGATACAACACGACCCGTATTCGATACCCTAAATATAAGGTGGGTGACTTAGTACGTGTCAGTCGCGCCAAACTAGTGTTCAAGAAAGCATATGAAAGCGGATGGACTTTGCAATTATTCCGAATTATACGTATATCTACTAAACGCCAAACGCCTGTTTATACTTTGGAAGATCTTGACGGTGAACCAATCGAAGGTTTTTTCTACGAAGAAGAACTTTCTAGAGTACAAAAAGATTTAAATACAGAATCATTTCAAATAGATAAGATTCTTAAAACTAAAGGTAAAGGGAAAAACAAAAAATATTTTGTAACTTGGAAAGGTTATCCCGATAAATTTAGTACCTGGGTTTCAGCAAACAATTTAAAAAAGATATGAGAGAACAATTTTACATAGTATTATCTAGTAACAATAGCATGTATGTGTTTCCTGAAAATAAAACAACACATTTTACCACACAGCTACCTCAAAATATTTATTTACACGGTGAGTGGTCTGTAGCTCTATGTGAGATTCAGATACCCCACACATTTCAACATATTTCGCTCGATAACTATGAGGGTATGATTTGTGTATAAACAACTCAGTCGTTTTCACCAAATGATTTGAGACACGAATCAATAGAAAATGATGTTATTGCACACTTATCTCCAGGAATTTACACAGATATGGAAAATCTTTTACAAGAAATAAATAATTTACCTAACATAAAAAATCACTTACAATTCAAAGCACAACGTGGAGGGTTTATAGAAATTGACCGAACTTGCCAGGATACTTGTGACACGAGTTTTCATAGTTTAATTTTGTCTGAAAAACTCTTGAGAATTATTGGCTTTGAAAATCATAATCTTGAAAAAATTAGAGATACAGTTACCGGTCAAAGACCTGCCGATCTTATTAGCGGTTTACCATCAATAATAAGAGTGTATAGTGATATTTGTGAATCTTACATTACAGGTGATGTATACACACCTCTTTTACGCATAGTTCCTCTTAATATGAACGAGTATAAATATGGTAGCATTGAGATTAAAAACTTTATCACGCCAATGTATATTCCATTGTTATCTACGTCATTTCAATCGATCACAATAGATATAAAGGACCAAGATGGAAACCCTATAGCACTCGATTACGGTACGTTGACAGTAACACTTCATTTTAAGAGAACAGCATAAGATGGGTTATTTTGAAACAATTTATGATAACCAAAGTGCCCACAATCCATTCAATAATTATATTACAATAGATACATCTATGCAAAAAGGAAAAGGTGTTGGAAGCTTTTTAAAAGGTGTCTATCGTACTGTTTACCGTTTGTAAAAAAAGGTGGTAAGGCTCTAGGAAAAGCTGTTGGTAAAGAGGCTTTACGAACAGGTGTAAATATTTTAGATGACATTACACATGAAAAACCTTTTAAAGAATCTTTTCGCAATAATATTCGAGAATCAGGAAAGAATCTCAAAAGAAAAGCCGAAGAAAAAATGGATAATCTGATAAGTGGCTCAGAATATAAAACTAAGCGTCGGGTCCAGAAACAACAGTTGACTAAGAACTCTGATGCCGTTAACACCAAAAGTAGAAAACGTTCCAAAGTTAAACCAAATAAAAAATTTGGTATTAAAAAAAAACACTGTAAAAATAAAAGGAAAACTTTGGAAGAAAAACGTACTGCACGAGATATTTTTGAAGAATAATGGCTTTTCTGCATAGTGGTTCGTGTGCATGTCTTAAATCTGAAGTGAATTTATTTAGTGTACCCCCTACTCAAACAACGATTGAAAATTCAAATTATGTTCAATATAAGCCAATATCTTCGCTAACTGAAGGATCGCCAATAGAGTTTTCTATACCGGGAACTAGTGAATATATCGACCTTGCACATACTCTGCTTAGTGTTCGTGTAACTATCGCACAAACAGTAACACCTCCTGAAACCATAGATAAAAATACCTTGAAAAATGTTGGTCCTGTAAATAATTTTATGCACTCGATATTTAATCAAGTTGATGTGTTTTTTAATCAAAAACCTGTTTCCCCGCCCAATAATGCCTACGCGTATCGATCATACATTGAAACTTTATTAAACTATGGGTCTGCAGCTAAAAAATCTCATCTCACCAGTGTACTATGGTACACCGACACTCCTGGAAAAATGGATGCTACAGATGACGAAAACGAGGGTCTTACAAACCGCCGAATGCTTATGGGCGATGAGAAAAACATAGATATGATTGGGTATTTACATTGTGATGTTTCCAATCAAGACAAATTATTAATTAATGGTGTCGAAGTACGTGTGCGGCTCGTACGATCACGAGATAGTTTTTGTCTTATGGACCCGACAGGACTCTACACCGCTCGAATCACCGAAGCTGCTCTCTTTGTACGTCGTGTCAGACTTAGTCCAAGTATTGTATTGGCTCACGAAAAAGCACTTTCGAAAACAACAGCTAAATATCCCCTCACACGTGTAGAAGTAAAAGCTATTACAATGCATAGTGGTATTCATGGAGAAACATTGGATAATGTCATTTTAGGTCAATTACCAAAAAGAATTATTGTTGGCTTTGTAGAAAATAAAGCTTTTAACGGTGATAAAGGTCTCAATCCATTTAATTTTAAAATTTCAATACAAATTATTTGTGTCTCTACATTGATGGCGTACAAGTACCGTCTAAACCATTACAACCTGATTTTAAAACGAATAATATGTATGTTAATGCATATCATACTTTATTTTCTGGTACAGGTATACATTATTTAAATGAGGGTAATTCCATTTCACGCGAAGCTTATGCCAATGGATATTGTCTTTTCGCTTTCGATTTAACACCAGATTTATCAGCAAATCAAGACACACATTGGAATCTAGTAAAACATGGTAGTGTGAGAATTGATGTTTGTTTTGATGATCCGTTAAGCAGTACAGTAAATTGTATAATTTATGCTGAATATGAAAATATACTTGAGATTGATTCGTCACGTCAAATTCTCGTGGACTATAGTGGGTGAGATGGTGGGGGAAAGTAGTAGTAGTGGGGGGGGGGGTAAAGGTTAATGGTTTGGAAATGTTTCTGATATGTCAGTCGTTGATTGGACGTTGATTTGTTCAAAACTATGAAGATGGATATCGTCGTAGATATACAGTGTGTCAAAGATTATAAAAACCGTCCGGTACCAAAAGAAGTGGCAGTTCTTTCATTAAATCAAAATTTCACAGGACATTGGCTTGTTTCTCTGAATAGACAAATAACTGCAATATGTCAAAAGGCTAGAAAAGAAAACGATTGGTTATCACGAAACCATCACGGCTTGGACTGGCTTGATCAAGGTGTTTCCGAAAAAGTCTTGTTCAAAAACCTAGAAGAAATTTGCAAGAGAGCAAACAATATTTATTTTCGTGGTGGCATGAAAGTGGCGATTTTACGAAAAATCACTACACTACACATTATAAATTTAGAGTTTGAGGAAGATTGTCCACCATTTCACAAACTTACAGCATCTGGTAATTACTGCATGCAACATTCTTTAAAATATGGTTTTTCAAAGTTTAGTTGTGCTTTGAATAACGTCTCTAAGTTAAAAACGTGGCTGAAAACACGTGGTAAAACTGAAGCTGTTGGTGAAGAGTTTATCTTTGAACCACCTATTAACCTCTGTGATGAACAGTATACAAATTCAACGGATTTTATGTCGAATGCCTACTCACGCTGTGGGGGTCTTTGCGGCAGATCAAATTCCTCTGGTCTGGACGAGACCGACAGCTTTTATTTTCAACACCCAAAGGCACGGTAAACCTGGCTTGCATTGGGTAGCAATTTACGTCAATAAAAACGGTGATGCCTGGTACTTTGATAGTTTTGGTGTACCTCCTTACATACCCGATCATATAAGCCGTATTCGGAGAAATGTTAGAAAATTTTGATGGAATTCACGACAACTACAAAGTGAAACTTCAGATACATGTGGCTATTTTTGTCTCATGTTTTTACATTACATGTCTGTGGGCCTTGGAATTGGACATTTTCTCGAAAGCTTCTCTTGTAACTTACACAAAAATTATCAAATTGTTAGAAATTATGTTTCAAAATTGTATGGGGGCACATTTCCCCACTACCATTACCAACCCCTCCACTACTAACACATCCCGCTACTATCCTACCCTTCCAATAGAAAACCCCTCCACCATCCGAATGAATAGTATAAAAAAGAGCGTCTACCATAAGCTATTCATTAGTTCACACGATCACTCCTGCTGAAAATAATACACAAGAATGGCTGGTCAAGGCAAGCGTAAATACAAGGCAATGGCAGGTCAAGAAAGTGTTTCCAAATATCATTGTCGTCATCAACTGTTGCCAATGGTGTACGGACTAAACAAATCTTATACTAAGAAAATTACAATTGGTCTAGAAAATAAGGAAATTGGTAGTGAATTTCTACCTATCATCCGTCTTAGTGGTGACGACTTTGTTGGAATACCATTTACTGTGTCTGACTAGCGTTTATTTGAAGTAATTTTTCCAGTTATTGATAAGTTCTTTGAAACTGAAGATGGTGATATGCTGGATAAAAAGATGCCCTTTAGCCGTTTTAGCATAAGACTTATTATGAGTTATGGCGACAAGGCAATTGAACTTGTAGAAGAAGAAGATTCACAGACGTCAGGTGATCAAACACCAAAGAAACAGTACCGACACAGTTTAGTATTTAAAAAAGTTTCTTTTGATAGATTAAAAATATTAAAACATTGTATACGTGTGAGAGTGAGATTTTTATTAGATGTAACATGTAACATAGAATATATTATTAATACACTTTGTCATTATTTCAAAGAAAAATTGCAAGAATCGCAATCATCACAATATACACATTTTTCTAAGGATGATTTATTAACTTATGCGGAAAAATTCGGCATACCTGATTCTGATAAAGTTTATGATGAAATAATGATTAAAAAAAATGATATACCGATATCAATACCCATTCATGATGTTATGTCTTTAATATATGAGCTTGTATCTTTACATTTAGAAAATATTATATTTTTAATGAATAAAAAGATTTAAATGTATCAAACTTGTTTTTACTTACCTTTTATACTCCTATCCTAAAATACCACCTAGTTTTCTTGCAGATAAAGTTTAATATTATAGAGTTAAATTGTAAAGTTAAATTTTAAATCATACAGTTCAATATTATATAACTTTTCAAAGTTCAAGTTATATTTTAAATTTTGAAATCATAGAGTTAAGTTTAAATCATAATTTTAAATTTTGAAATCATAGAGTTAAGTTTAAATCATCATTTTGAATTTTGAATATTGTAGCACCATGGGGCAGACACAACAAACCCCCACCACCACACCCTGGTGGGAGGGGGAGGGGATGTATAATACCCCCTCCACTAGGGTGTGGTGGTGGGGGATTGTTGTGTCTTCCCCATGGCCACATGTGCCACAATAACTACTAGTTCCTATGAGTTGCATCGATAGCCGTATCAGTAGCAGCAGTTGCAACAATTGTAAGTTTTTATATTATTTGTTTATTTTTTTAATTTAAAAATATTGCTTTTAATAAATATTGTTTTTTTAAATAAATATTGCTTTATTTAAATAAATTCTCTCTCTCTCGTGTGTGTGTGTGTGTGTGTGTGTGTGTGCGTGCGTGCGTGCATGCTTGCGTGCGTGCGTGTGTGTGTGGTTGTGTGTGTGTGTGTGTCGACGCAGGAGGAAGCTGCAGCTGCTCCCCACTACTACTACCGATGGTGGGGAGTTAGCTCGTAGCCGTGGCTGACTGCACGATCGTGTAGTTTGCCCGGAGCAGCGGGCCATGTCAGACGGGGAATCCCTGCGCCGTCTGGCACTTGCGTGTATAGTGAGCCCTTAACCTATTAACCTCTGTGATGAACAGTATACAAATTGAACGGATTTTATCTCGAATTCCTACTCACGCTGTGGGGGTCTTTGCGGCAGATCAAATTCCTCTGGTCTGGACGAGACCGACAGCTTTTATTTTCAACACCCAAAGGCACGGTAAACCTGGCTTGCATTAGGTAGCAATTTACGTCAATAAAAACGGTGATGCCTGGTACTTTGATAGTTCTGGTGTACCTCCTTACATACCCGATCATATAAGCCGTATTCGGAGAAATGTTAGAAAACTTCGATGGAATTCACGACAACTACAAAGTGAAACTTCAGATACATGTGGCTATTTTTGTCTCATGTTTTTACATTACATGTCTGTGGGCCTTGGAATTGGACATTTTCTCGAAAGCTTCTCTTGTAACTTACACAAAAATGATCAAATTGTTAGAAATTATGTTTCAAAATTGTATAGGGACACATTTCCCCAATACCATTACCAACCCCTCCACTACTAACACATCCCGCTACTATCCTACCCTTCCAATAGAAAACCCCTCCACCATCCGAATGAATAGTATAAAAAAGAGCGTCTACCATAAGCTATTCATTAGTTCACACGATCACTCCTGCTGAAAATAATACACAAGAATGGCTGGTCAAGGCAAGCGTAAATACAAGGCAATGGCAGGTCAAGAAAGTGTTTCCAAATATCATTGTCGTCATCAACTGTTGCCAATGGTGTACGGACTAAACAAATCTTATACTAAGAAAATTACAATTGGTCTAGAAAATAAGGAAATTGGTAGTGAATTTCTACCTATCATCCGTCTTAGTGGTGACGACTTTGTTGGAATACCATTTACTGTGTCTGACTAGCGTTTATTTGAAGTAATTTTTCCAGTTATTGATAAGTTCTTTGAAACTGAAGATGGTGATATGCTGGATAAAAAGATGCCCTTTAGGCGTTTTAGCATAAGACTTATTATGAGTTATGGCGACAAGGCAATTGAACTTGTAGAAGAAGAAGATTCACAGACGTCAGGTGATCAAACACCAAAGAAACAGTACCGACACAGTTTAGTATTTAAAAAAGTTTCTTTTGATAGATTAAAAATATTAAAACATTGTATACGTGTGAGAGTGAGATTTTTATTAGATGTAACATGTAACATAGAATATATTATTAATACACTTTGTCATTATTTCAAAGAAAAATTGCAAGAATCGCAATCATCACAATATACACATTTTTCTAAGGATGATTTATTAACTTATGCGGAAAAATTCGGCATACCTGATTCTGATAAAGTTTATGATGAAATAATGATTAAAAAAAATGATATACCGATATCAATACCCATTCATGATGTTATGTCTTTAATATATGAGCTTGTATCTTTACATTTAGAAAATATTATATTTTTAATGAATAAAAAGATTTAAATGTATCAAACTTGTTTTTACTTACCTTTTATACTCCTATCCTAAAATACCACCTAGTTTTCTTGCAGATAAAGTTTAATATTATAGAGTTAAATTGTAAAGTTAAATTTTAAATCATACAGTTCAATATTATATCAATTTTAAAAGTTCAAGTTATATTTTAAATTTTGAAATCATAGAGTTAAGTTTAAATCATAATTTTAAATTTTGAAATCATAGAGTTAAGTTTAAATCATAATTTTAAATTTTGAAATCATAGAGTTAAGTTTAAATCATAATTTTGAATTTTGAATATTGTGGCACCATGGGGCAGACACAACAAACCCCCACCACCACACCCTGGTGGGAGGGGGAGGGGATGTATAATACCCCCTCCACCAGGGTATGGTGGTGGGGGTTTGTTGTGTCTTCCCCATGGTGCCACAATAATTACTAGTTCCTATGAGTTGCATCGATAGCCGTATCAGTAGCAGCAGTTCCAACAATTGTAAGTTTTTATATTATTTGTTTATTTTTAAAATTTAAAAATATTGCTTTTAATAAATATTGTTTTTTTAAATAAATATTGCTTTATTTAAATAAATTCTCTCTCTCTCTCGTGTCTGTGTGTGTGTGCGTGCGTGCGTGCCTGCGTGCGTGCGTGTGTGTGTGGTTGTGTGTGTGTGTGTGTCGACGCAGGAGGAAGCTGCAGCTGCTCCCCACTACTACTACCGATGGTGGGGAGTTAGCTCGTAGCCGTGGCTGACTGCACGATCGTGTAGTTTGCCCGGAGCAGCGGGCCGTGTCAGACGGGGAATCCCTGCGCCGTCTGGCACTTGTGTGTATAGTGAGCCCTCTGAAGCAGCGAGCGCTCTACGGTAAGATTATCTCTCTCTCTCTTTCTCTCTCTCTCTCTCTCTCTCTCTCTCTCTCTCTCTCTCTCTCTCTCTCTCTCTCTCTCCGCTGCCTCACTCTCTGATTAATATAAACGAGCTTCTTCCTACTGAACTCTACCGCCTTCGTATATCTACTCGCGCAGAAGCTAAAAAGAGAGGTTTCGTCAGCTACGTGCGCAATGGCAAAATTTACTTAAAGAAGAAGAAAGAAGACCACGCGACAATCATTTCTACTGCTGAGGAACTAAAATCTTTTTTAGCATAGGCTCATCACATCCTCATCGCTCTCTCAACGCCATTCATCTCATTCCTACATGTCCACCCCGCTCACGCACATCTCGCATCTCAGTGTCTCAGAACCATGGCCTCAGAATCTGTTACTTTAACGCTAACTCACTCAAAAAACGTATAGAAATGCTGAAATTTTTTCTCTCAACTCGTTCCTTTTTTCACATCATAGCGGTCACAGAGACTAAGCTTGACCCTAATCTAGATGCTAGTTCAATAGTGCACCTTGATAACTATGAACTCCTACGTCGTGACCGTAACAAAAATGGTGGTGGGGTTGCTTTATTCATTCACAATTCTATCTCTGCCACTATCCTCTGCTCATCTGATGGCATCTGGACTGGTAAGCCCGGCAAACCAGAGTATCTGCTCTGTGAGATAAATATCGTAGGCCACCCTCCATGTTTTGCTGCGGTAGTATATCGTCCACCGCACGCTCCCTTCATTCAAGGAACAGACTTCATTGATAAAATCACGACATTCATGCACGACTATAGCACAAAAATAATAGAAGGTGATTTTAATGCAGATCAGCTCTGCTCGTCTGCAGATGCAACTTTCGTTCACCGGTTTATAGACGATAATGGGCTACACAACATTCCTTATGGCGCGACGTATCATAGGGATACCTCCGATACCTGGCTCGACCTCTGTCTTGTGGACAACCAGGACAAAGTCGTTGATTTCTGGAAATCTGAGTCACCCTTTGCAGATGGTCACGACTTGCTCACTGCCACTTTAGGTCTGCACATGCCTAATCCTCCTCAACCCTCGTTCTCTTATCGTGATTACAAGGCCATCTGTGCAACTACACTTATAGAATATCTTAAAGGTTTGGACTGGACTGCGGTCGAGTCAGCCCCACTTGAAGAGTGTGTCTCTGTCCTTCAAACGCACATCAAAGGGGCAATCGAGAGTCTAGCTCCTATAAAAACCATTTCACCACGTAAAAACGCCATCCATGGTTTAACACCGAACATCACTCTATGATTCAAGAGCGCGATCGCCTTTACAAACGTTTTCGTAGGACTAGACTACCACTGGACCTCTTAGCTTACAGACAGGCACGCGATGTAGCTCATCGTACCATTGAAGAGGCGAGACTAAACTACCATCACGCTCGGCTCTCCTCGCTTACAGACCCCAAGGATATATGGCGTGAGCTCGAACATCTTGGCATCTCTAGCTCCAAAAAGAAGTCGTCCGCCCAGCCTTTCACTACCACTGAGCTCAATGCTCATTTTAGGGGTGTCTCATTCGATCAAGACACTCCACCTGTCGCAGACTTCTTGGACTCTTTGGCCACCTCTACTCATAATGAGCAATTTTCATTTGATGAGATTCAAGTTTCTGATGTTGTAGCCGCAGTAGCACATTTTAAAACCCAGGCCAGAGGGCCAGATGGTATTCCACAACATGTAATAAAACTTGCTCTTCCTTTCTTAGCGCCTATCATCTGCAGGATTTTCAATCGATCTCTGCGAGAAGCACTCTTCCCATGTGATTGGAAGAAATCTATCGTGATTGCTTTGAGTAAGGTAAGCTCTCCTTCGTGCCTAAGTGATTTTCGCCCTATATCACTCTTATGCTTTTTGTCTAAAGCCCTCGAATGGCTAGTACAACGGCAATTATCTGCTTACCTAGAGGCACGATTATACCTAGATCCGCTCCAGACTGGCTTTCGCTCGGGACATAGCACACAGTCATGCCTGCTTAAGCTGACTGATGACATCAGACTTGGAATCGAAAAACAACATGTAACCTTACTACTTCTTTTCGATTTTAGTAAGGCTTTCGATTCAGTCTGTCATGTAAGACTCCTTAAAAAGTTGCTTGACTACGGTCTCTCCAGACTTGCCATCCGTTGGTTAGCATCCTACTTAACAGGTAGAGAGCAGGCGGTTATTGATGGCATTGGAAACTGTTCCACCTACCTAAAACTCAATACAGGAGTCCCGCAGGCTCTGTGCTAGGTCCCTTACTTTTCTCAATTTATGTCAACGATATATCTTTGTGCCTGGATCACGATATCTCTCACCTCATGTACGCGGACGATCTCCAAGTTTATATTCGCTGCCCTCTAGGCGAGCTTGATCGCGTTTCCGCTATAATGAGTGTAAACGCCATCCGAATCATGTGCTGGGCCACTCAAAACCACCTTAGACTAAACGTTGGAAAAACAAAAGCAATGGTTATTGGCTCGCCATACTATATAAACAGACTATCGGCAGTGGCCAGAAACTACCTTGATATAGGTGGTGACCGTATCGTCTTCGAATCGTCGCTACGGGTCCTGGGAGTGATATTGGACTCCAAGCTCTCTTGGAAAGACCACATCGCACAGACGAGCCGACGTGTGCGTTCCCTCATGTACAGGCTATACTTCTTTAGAAAAAGCACAAATCTCAGGCTACGTAAGCACTTAATATTAATGCTCCTCTTTCCAATCATAGACTACTGTTGTCTTGCTTACTGTGACCTGACATTGGATCTAGATGATAAACTCCAAAAGCTTGTCAACACTGGGATTAGATACATCTATGGTGTGCGAAGAAGTGAGCACATCACACCCTACAGACGCGAACTGGGCTGGCTAACCATATCTGGACGTAGAAAATATTTTGCAGCAAACCTACTGTGCAGGCACAGTTGAATAACACTGCTACTCCATCATATCTGCTAGCATTTTTCAACTTCCGTCTCACTACTCGTCCAATTAGGGGTAATGCGGCAGCCTTAGACATCTCAAGCTGTCAAACAGAGACACTGAAAAGGTCATTTCACATCAGCTCGGCATATCTGTAGAACTCCTTACCATCTCACCTTCGCGATATCACCTCCATCCCTCACTTCAAATCACTACTTCATCATCATCTCCTTGAATCCGTATAATACAATTATATTCTGTCTGAGCAATTAACTGTATTTAGCTTCTCTCACACTGATTATGCTTCTTTAACTTTATACTTAGCTCCTTTTAAACTATATTTTGCCTTGCGTAACTTATTTATATATTGTAAAATTTTTGCTCCATGTACTCTGTATTTTTGCTTGCGTTAACTTAAAACTTGTAAACTTATATATATGTATATTATAATTCTTTATTTAACTTGTACAACATAATGTACAGATAATAAAACTATATAATCTAATCTAATCTAATCTCTCTCTCTCTCTCTCTCTCCCTCTCTCTCTCTCTCTCTCTCTCTCTCCCTCTCTCTCTCTCTCTCGGATGTGTGTGTACGTGCGTGCGTGCATGCGTGCGTGCGTGTGTGCGTGTGTATATGTGTGTATGTGTATGTGTGTGTGTGTGTGTGTGTGTGTGTGTGTGTGTGTGTGTGTGTGTGTGTGTGTGTGTGTGTGTGTGTGTGTGTGTGTGTTTTTAAATCATAGTTTCAAATTTTGAATATTGTGCCACTATGGGGCAGCCAGAGTTTAATATTATAGAGTGAAATTGTAAAGTTAAATTTTAAATCATAGAGTTTAATATTATATAAATTTTAAAAGTTCAAGTTATATTTTAAATTTTGAAATCACAGAGTTAAGTTTAAATCATAATTTTAAATTTTGAAATCATAGAGTTAAGTTTAAATCATAATTTTGAATTTTGAATATTGTGGCACCATGGGGCAGACACAACAAATACCACCACCACTCCCCTGGTGGGAGGGGAGGGGATGTATAATACCCCCTCCCACCAGGGAGTGGTGGTGAGGGTTTGTTGTGTCTGCCCCATGGTGCCACAATAACTACTAACGTACTTAAAAAATTAGCTTTTAAAAAACGTGTTGATTGTTTTAAAAAAAATATTTAAGCTCTCATTAAAGTTTTTGGTACTCAGGTTGACTGATGTTGAGAGAGAGGGAGGGAGGGAGAGAGAGTGGGGTGGGAAAGAGAACGAGGGAGAGAGTTTATACAGTCATGAAAAAAATTATTACCATTTGTAGAGAGTCCTTATTGAATAGATGAGACTAAAAGAAATAAAAGGACTAGACAAATTGTGTTGTTAGAATTTAACGTATACTTAAAAAATAGCTTTTAAAAAACGTGTTGATTGTTTTAAAAAAATATTTAAGCTCTCAGTAAAGTTTTTGGTACTCAGTTTCACAGATGTTGAGAGAGAGGGAGAAAGAGGGAAGGGGAAGAGAGAGAGAGAGAGAGAGAGAGAGAGAGAGAGAGAGAGAGAGAGAGAGAGAGAGAGAGAGAGAGAGAGAGAGAGAAAGAGGGCGGGAGAGACTTGTCTTAGTTTAAACTTTTGTAAAATGTTTTTTAGATATATTTCACAACTTTTTAAGAGAAAATAATAATTACATAGTGTGATAACATTATGAGGGTTTATTATAGTATAGTATATTTTTAATATCATTAATAAATGATATAGTATTGTTATTCACAAAAGTTTTAAATTTTAATGTTTCTTCGAGGAGCTCGATAAAATGATTACATTAGTAAAATTTTTTGAAATAATATAATCAAATGCGTATATTCTTAGGTAGGATGATAATTTAACAATACTATTAATTATTGTAAAGTCATATGAAAATATCATTCTTTTTATGTTTTCAATTTGCAGGAAAAACTTATATATACATACCTTATTTTATACTTTCAAAGATTATTATTAAGAAGACAAATTACATAAATACTAAAGGGATCGATATTTTTTTGAACAAATTAGATCTTAAAACGAAGCTTTAAGTTCATATTTTTATAATTTTTTTTCAGAGCATATTATAAGTATTTTCATTTTTGGTACTAGAAATTGATTATTAAAGCCTTAAATTAGTTTTACTATAAGACTGCTATATGATAATATCATTAATTATTTTTGTAGCTTCGCAATTAATTATTGGTACGATGAACCAATAATTAATTATATTATTCTCAACACTTGGATTTGTTGAAATTATCACTAGAACCTGGTCAAAAATATGCAGCTAGGAAACCCAGTTGGATCCATGTCACATCGGAAATCCAGCTGGATCCGGGTGGATTTACACAGATTTCAGTAGATTAGATTAAACCACTTGTATTAATAACCCATCATTGCTACACGACTTGTAAAATGTGAGAAAAAAAGCTTTCTCGATATTCTTTTTTAGTAGAGATATAAGTTCTTGAAATTATTATTGAAACTACTTAAATTAATAACCCATCATTGCCACACATAATCTTGTAAAATTAAAAATGCAACCAGTTTATGAACTAAGAATCACTGAGAATAAAAGCTTTCTTGTATAGATAAAACTTTTTGAAATTATTACCTGAATGTTGTCTAGAAAAATATTTACTAAGAACTCTGAAACATTTTGACGTCTCCCATGGTGAGAAATCATATTAGATTAACTGAGAGCACTTTTATTCCTTGAAATTTTCACAATAACATATCATTTTTACTTTTTTCAGTATTCCCATGTTCATTAAACATAATCTTTTTATTGACACTTGAATAAATATGTACAACAGCACAGCATTGATATCGACTAAGTTTTTTGAAGATGACAGATGCTTTTTAAACCAAAGCTCAGATCAATATATCAAATCGGCATCATAAACAATATTGTATATTAATAACCTCACATGTCACTCAGCAATATTTTCTTCTATGCAAAAACTTATTATGAAGATTATGAGCCTCATAACACATAATTATTCAATAAACACTTGTTCTATTCTCAAAACATTTGAAACTGATTTTTAATAGAAGTTTGAAAATTTGATTATAAACACTTCATGTAACACGTCATACTATATTTTATTTATTATTACACAAAACACTGAAAATTATATTGTATATTTATAACCTCGTGTATCACTCAGCAATATTTTCTTCTATGCAAAAGCGTATTATGAAGTTTATGAACCTCATAACACGTAATTACTTATTAATACATACTTGAGCTATTTTCAAAACATTTCAAACTGATTTTAAGTAGAAGTTTTAAAATTTGATATAACACTTCATGCAACACATTTTACCGGTATTTTATTTTTTTATATTACGCAAAATACTGATTAGATGCCATTTTTTAATCACTATGTTATTTGTTATCTATAACATTTGATTATATGTGCACTTCATGCAACACATCATACCGGTATTTTATTTTATTTAACACAAAATTTATTTAACACTGATTACATGCCTTTTTTTAATCACTATGTTATTTGTTATCAATAAAATTTGATTATATATGCACTTCATGCAACACATCTTACTGGTATTTTATTTTATTTATTACATACAACACTGATTAGATGTCATTTTCTAATAATCACAACATTTTTATTATCAATATAATTTTCAACTAGATAGACGATCTATGAAAATCACAATTTTCTTTTCTTATTTTGAAAAACTTACTTCAAAACATAATACTTCTTTCGTACTTTGAATCCAATACTGTCTAAATAAACATCTTAGTTGTTGTTTGTTTTATGTGTGATTCATTGAAAGCAATGAAACTGTCATTTTCTTCATTGACATCCACGCACTCTATTTGCCCTGTCAAATATGAAGACAAATTTTTAATATTCTTCTAAAATTATATCTTATATGAAAAATTTTCATTTTGAGAATATATAGATACATCTTGAAAAATATTGTTTCGTAAATAGTATTTGCCTGCTCTTCCATAATAATATTGGTTTGGCTTTTCTTTCTTGAGTAGTACTATATTCTTACTATCTTCTTTAATATAAATTATTCTATTCCTAAGCGTCTGTTTTTGTATTAAAATAACTTTTTCTTGTCCATTAATAATAAAATAACCACCAGGGTCATGAGGGCACTCGTTCATTTTTGCTAATTCAAAATTAGATTTTTCAGACAGTACCTAATTAGAAGTCAACATTATTGGCTATATTACGTATATCTCCATATTTCCAAAATGACTCGAAAAAAATCTTCTCGTATAATATCTGTAAGATTAATGAATTCTTCTTTGTTAAAAACTATTTTTAAGTGATCTATTTACTTGGTAATATCCTTATATTTTCTGATATACTCTGTAAAAATAAAAACAAGAGTTCACAAAGTAACAACACTTATTATAAACTTTCTTGATTTATAACCTTATAATAAAAGTTTGCTACTGATCTGATTATAATATATTGCTATTGCCCATTGATATTCACAGCTGCTTATGTAGGTTATTTTCCAAGCACTTGAAGATTTAAAAATTTCTTGAGACTCATGGACATACAGAAGATTTGGTTAGCCTACTCTACTTTTTCGATGAACTTGAATAATTAATAATAATTAATGAACTCTTCTGTTAAAAACTATTTTTTAACAGTGATCGATTTACTTGGTAATAATCCTTACATTTTCTGATATACTCTGTAAAAATAAAAACAAGATTTCACAAAGTAACAATACTTATTATAAACTTTATTGATTTAAAACTTTAACTTTATAATAAAAGTTTGCTACTTATCTGATTGTAATACATTGCTATTGCCCATTGATATTCACAGCTGCTTATATAGGTTATATTTTTCCAATCAAATGCAAAATGAAATAATCTGTATATGTTCTATATGTAAAAAAATACTGGCATATTATTATGTGTAATAAGGTTAGGTCTACTAGATACGGGTATGTATATATATATATATATACATTGCGGAAACCGGTACTTTTGAGGATCTATAGTTTTTTTCTCCAGAGTTCGTATATGCTTGACTAAAGAAATAACTCCCTCTCTGCGTTAAAGGTATTAATATGAATCCTCAAAAGTACCGTTTCGTACCGAAGGAATTTTGAGGATGTCCTCAAAAGTCCGAAAAATCCTCAAAGTATCGAATCCGTGCTGACATAGATCCTCAAAAGCTGCATTTGATGTATTTATATATATATAACCGGAAATCGGAAGAAAACGGTATATAGATCGAATTATATAGATCGGCCTCAACTATTTAAGATATATATATATATATAACCAGAAGTCGGATCGAATGGAAAAACATGAAGAAATTTTAGAATCGGAAACCAGACATAAAATTTTTCACTATTTAATATCTCTAAAATGAGAACATCTTTTTACATGAAACTTTTTGTACAACATAGTATAACAATATAAAGCATCTTGTTATTTTATTTGAGTTAATATAAAAGCGTTGAAAATTGCAGGAAATATTTCAATTTCTCGGGCGTCCATTTCAAAGTATATGTAGTGCGGTCGTCTCTCAGGCTCTTTCTACATTGGAAAGCTACTTGCCTTCGGAGCGCTCCCGCGCTCCTTGATATTTTTATAACATTTTTTTATTGCACATTTAAATTAAAAATCACAGTTCAAATTTGAAAGAGTATTATAATCCGCGTTTCATTTAATAGTTTCAAAATACATAAATAAAGAGGGAATTAAGCGTATTGCAAGAATATGCCGAAAAAGTTATTTACAATTCATATAACTATTACATGGAAAAAAATTTCCTGGAGTTACCACTCCATAGCTATTACAACAGCACCCTCACAACTCTCCAGCAGTATGTCTGCTAATTTGTCGCACTCAGTGTACCAATCTCGGCGAGAACGGTTACATGCGAGGAAAGAAGACTAAGTATACTCTATATTTCCAGAGAAATTAGTTTCGTTTATTACACTTTTCTATTGATATGTTTATGGTATTTTTGCCATAGAGATATAAAATAACTTAATAATTAAATATTACTATAGTTAATAAGGTTAAGCTGAAAATATTGAAAATGAACGTGAAAATATTTGTTAGTCAAGTGAATATAATTACCTTTATTTTTTAATAATTTATGAATATAAACATATTGATTATGTCTTTTTATTTAAAAAAACGGTATTTTTGCAATTTTTGGTTAAAATACAACTTTTATCATGTTTTTACTCAAAATTTTAAAACATTTTCTATAGAACATTGATTGGAAAAAAGTTTGTATTTTATTTGTAGAACGTGTCAGTATTTTTTTAAGACCTATATTAGAAGTTTCTGATTGGTTGGTTTTTGATATACCTTGATCGACCAAAAGCAAGGACTACGCCATAATCAAATTTCTCCAGCAAATTTTTTTTCAATTCTTTGCATCAAGTACTTTAATTTAAAAAAAAAAAGATTCTTGGCCGAGCTAAGGAAAAAATTCTACAGTACTTTGAAAATTGATAAAAGCCATAACATTTTTTAATCATGCAATCGTATGGCATTATGTGATTGAATATCAGTTGAAGACTTCATGTCACTTATCTTGCTACAAAATTTTGTATTGGTAGTAAATATACATTAAAAAACTAATTTCATTTGTCGAATACTTTATAAAATATATTTAGCAATGTGTTCAAACCCTACTTACTTTGAATTTTCTGAATAAATATTATAACTGACTGGGATCCAAGTCGAAGAGTTCCAAACACCCGGAACAAGAATTTATTCTAAACTTGAATCAATACTTTCTTAATAATATACAAGTATATTTCTGTAATATTATATAAGTTATAACGGGGTGAATACGGAGGAGAAGAGTAAAAAATACGCGCCGGCATCGGGAATCTAACCCGAGCTGTCCGGACCGGAGGCGAGTGTCTCTACCGCGAGACTACCAACGCACTGCTCCCTGACCCTCTATATGGTGTGCTAACCGCAGGTGCCGGTAACACAGGGCCCTACTCTTGCGCCGCCTAGCGCTATATCACACCTCGTTATATCCCCCACCCAAATTGCGAGCGTTAACGTCCTCGAGCGAATGTATACCCTAAGAAGGCTTTTCCATGCTCAACCGCCATTCGGGAGTAATCTCAACTGAATGCTTCTGCGGGAGTCTCGTAGACTCTGTTCTACGTGGAGGCTGGATCAGTACAAGAGAAATCCTCTCATTTCCTTGACTGAAAACATGCGGCCCTCGCGCGATCAGACTTGAGTGAAAACCCCCGCTCGGTTCTTGCGACTCAAGTCGAGCGTGTGGGTGGAAGAAAGAATTTCGATCGGACTTCTTTCGGATCGTGGAGTTTCAAAGGAAACGTGGATTATTTCGTTGGGCACCATGTAACGGGGTGATTACGGAGGAGAAGAGTAAAAAATACGCGCCGGCATCGGGAATCGAACCCGAGCCGTCCGGACCGGAGGCGAGTGTCTCTACCGCGAGACTACCAACGCACTGCTCCCTGACCCTCTATCTGGTGTGCTAACCGCAGGTGCCGGTAACCCAGGCCCTACTCTTGCGCCGGCTAGCGCTGTATCATACCTCGTTATAAAGTATTTCTATAATATTATACTACATTAATACTGTATACGTACTTTTTATAATAATTCAAATTATTTAATACAGTAAATGAGACATGTATTGGATAAAACTTATTTACTGTTTTATAATACATTGAAAACATTATCTCTTTTTTTTTGAATAAGAAAATCGTTCGTGAAGATTGATTAAGGTAGTAAATAAACGGACTCTAACGAACTAATGTGTTTTCGACCTTTATTTCGCCGACGTTTCGGGAGTTTTATTTATTACTCCCCTCTTCAGGGCTACAAAGTAATTTAAGAAATCATTAAATAATGGACAAATTGTGAAAACGTTTTACAAAAATTTATAAATAATAGAATACCATTAATTAAGGTTTCGTCTCATAGGAGTTCGTCAAAGTATTGAAAGAAATGAACAACGTGGAAGTGGAAAAAAGAAGGCCAATCTGTGAAAAAATGTACGGGTATTGAATTTAGTTAAAATCTATTGAAACTAGAAAAAGATTTTTTAATATATGTGCAATTTGTACTTACGCCAGACTCTGTCTTTTCCGTTCATCATTGTTCCGCTACTTATATCTGAATTAATCAGCGTGCAGAACAATACTGAAGGGAAATCGCAAAAGTCTGACGAGATAAAGGAATTATTGACAGAACGGAAGGTGGGCGGAGAGAAGAGAGTAGAGAGAGAAAGTAAGAAGGAAACTATGAAAGCGAATCTCATCGAATAAAATTTGAAATTGAATAAACGGAAAATTATAAGCAATTAGTTAGCCATTGCAAAATTGTTTTATAATATCTATTGTTTTTTTATATGAGTTTTTGAGGAAATTTAGATCTTGAATGCAGTTGAGAGTATTATCGTGGTAGTAAATGTTAAGCATTTCTGAAAACGAGCGTTTATAAAAATTCTTTTCTGTATCTAAGATGTTCACTTTTTCAAAGTCGATTTTGTGACCCGTATTTTCCACATGTGTCGCTAAAGCAGATTTTTCCGAGCATTGTTTTACGGCTCTGATATGCTCATTAGTCCGAGTCTTTAGTTTACGTTTGCTCATACCTATGTATGAGGAAGTACAGTCCTGACATTTGATATGGTAAACAATGCCACTAGTGTGCATTTTATCTAAACGGTCTTTGCCTAAAGTTATTAGATTATTAAATTTGTTTACGGATTGGAGTATGGGGATTATGTTATGTTTGTGTAAGATGTGGTTAATTTTTGGAGTGAGGTGTTTAATGAAGGGAAGGACTATTTTGTTTTTTAGAAATACGGAACGTGGAGTTTTTTCTTTAGTATGCATGCTGTTAGTGATAGTTGCGGTACGTTTCGAAATATATCTATTGATAATGTTAGGTGGATAGTTATTGCAAAGTAAGTAGTGTTTGACAGTTTTTAGGTTTTCTTTGTGGAACTGTGGATCTGAGAGTTTTATGGCTTTATCTACTAAACTATATATTATGGCTATTTTTTGTGTGTCAGGGTGGTGGGAAAGATAATTTATATAGCGTCCAGAGGCTGTATTTTTTCTGAACCAGTTAGTCGTGATTTTATTGTTATTTCTAATGAGTGTCATATCTAAGAAATTAATACTGTTATTGGATTCTCTTTCTATTGTAAATTGTAAATTGTTATTATAGTTATTAAAGGAGGACAGTATTTCTTCGATTTTTTTGTTTTTTACTATTAATAAGCAATCATCTACGTATCTTTTATATAAAAGGATATCTTTACTATAATCTTTTAAGCAATTAGTTTCTAAAATTTCCAGAGCTATGTCAGCAAACCATGGACTAGTACAAAAGCCCATAGGAGCGCCCATAATTTGTTTGTAGTATTTATTGTTAAATTGGAGGAAAGTTGAGTCTAAAAGTAGTTTGATGCCTTCTAAGAATTCAATTTTGGAGAGATTTATTTTGTTTTTTAGGTATTTCCAACGGTTATCTATTGCAAGAAGGATTAAGTTGGTGGGAATGTTTGTAAAGAGAGAGACTACATCAAAAGAGACTAGTTCAAAACCATCAGGAACTGTAATGTTATCGACTATTTCTTTAAGTTCTGTGCTATTTTTTATAGAGGATTTAGGACGAGGGAAGTGTTTATTAAAAAGGGTGGAGAGACTTTTATCGAAACTATATGTTGGGCTGCCTATTGCTGATACTATGATCCGAATGGGGTTATTTGCTTTATGTATTTTTACCAATGCATAGGCACGGGCAAGGTTAGTGTTATCTATTTCTGCGTGCGACACACGTGAAAAACACGTATCTAAGTCAAAGACACCTTTCTGCTCCCAATCTTTGATAAGATGTTTTATTCTATTTTGTAAAATACGTATGGGGAATATTTTTACGATTTCGTAGTATTTTTTATCTGATAGGGCCGTTTCTACTTTTTCGACGTATTCTGTGTTTTTCATAATGACCGTGACATTCCCCTTGTCTGCTTTTGTGATAAAAATCTCTGGATTGTCTCTTAAGAATTTTTTAGTTAATATTAAATTGGAATTAATAATTCTGTCGTCTATATTGATGTGTTGTGTTTTGTTTTTCTTTATGTAATTGTTTACTACTGTTAGTATGCCATCTTTTATGTTTGAGTTGATGTCGTCTATATTTCTAGTACCAATCTCTATGTTTTTAGGCATTCGAACATTGTGCGTTTATCCGGATTAATTAGGAAGTTAAATTTCTCACCTAAGCTAAGAGTGTCTTTAACAGGAGCAGGAATTTGTGTGTTAGTCAAATTAATCAGCCACTTATCTTTAGTCTTTTTTATTTCTGCGGCGTCTTTGTTATTGTTTTGAAAGTCAATGTCTGTATGTAAATAAGTCTGTGAATCTTGGATGTTATAGTATTGCAAAAGGTTGTTGAACTTCTTGGTGTGTATAGTCAAATGTTTTTGTTTTATGTATGTAAGAGATTTGTCATAGTATTTAAGAAATTCTTCTGTTATTATATCTGAGGTGGATGATTTTAATTTGATAAGTGAACTCTTAATACTATTGTCAAGAAATTTTATGTGTATGTTTAGATCTCGAATTTCTGAATTTAGAAGTTTTTTTTTGTGTAATGTAATAAATGTTTTACTTTTTTGCTGATGAAATTGCTATGGAAGGATAGGTTATTTATAGACTTACATAGGTTAGTGATGTGGCGAGGAAAATGTCAAATCTCCTGCACTTCAATAAGAATTTAAGTTTACTTTCGGATGCCGTCAATTTTTTCATCATCTTAGTCAAGGAGTTAAAGTTAGAGATAATATTTTTTCCAAAATGGTATTCTATTTTTTTGACAATTCTGTATAATGTGTTGTCTTCGTGTGTGAAAATTGAATCGCTATCTGCTGATATTGTCGAAATTGTTGATTGCTGGAACTGGTAGGTTGTTCCGTTGTACGTGGAGTTGTAGCGCTGGTTATTGATGGTAGGCATATTGTGTCCTAATGCCGTATTGATTTGAATAAGAAAATCGTTCGTGAAGATTGATTAAGGTAGTAAATAAACGGACTCTAACGAACTAATGTGTTTTCGACCTTTATTTCGCCGACGTTTCGGGAGTTTTATTTATTACTCCCCTCTTCAGGGCTACAAAGTAATTTAAGAAATCATTAAATAATGGACAAATTGTGAAAACTTTTTACAAAAATTTATAAATAATAGAATACCATTAATTAAGGTTTCGTCTCATAGGAGTTCGTCAAAGTATTGAAAGAAATGAACAACGTGGAAGTGGAAAAAAGAAGGCCAATCTGTGAAAAAATGTACGGGTATTGAATTTAGTTAAAATCTATTGAAACTAGAAAAAGATTTTTTTAATATATGTGCAATTTGTACTTACGCCAGACTCTGTCTTTTCCGTTCATCATTGTTCCGCTACTTATATCTGAATTAATCAGCGTGCAGAACAATACTGAAGGGAAATCGCAAAAGTCTGACGAGATAAAGGAATTATTGACAGAACGGAAGGTGGGGGGAGAGAAGAGAGTAGAGAGAGAAAGTAAGAAGGAAACTATGAAAGCGAATCTCATCGAATAAAATTTGAAATTGAATAAACGGAAAATTATAAGCAATTAGTTAGCCATTGCAAAATTGTTTTATAATATCTATTGTTTTTTTATATGAGTTTTTGAGGAAATTTAGATCTTGAATGCAGTTGAGAGTATTATCGTGGTAGTAAATGTTAAGCATTTTTGAAAACGAGCGTTTATAAAAATTCTTTTCTGTATCTAAGATGTTCACTTTTTCAAAGTCGATTTTGTGACCCGTATTTTCCACATGTGTCGCTAAAGCAGATTTTTCCGAGCATTGTTTTACGGCTCTGATATGCTCATTAGTCCGAGTCTTTAGTTTACGTTTGCTCATACCTATGTATGAGGAAGTACAGTCCTGACATTTGATATGGTAAACAATGCCACTAGTGTGCATTTTATCTAAACGGTCTTTGCCTAAAGTTATTAGATTATTAAATTTGTTTACGGATTGGAGTATGGGGATTATGTTATGTTTGTGTAAGATGTGGTTAATTTTTGGAGTGAGGTGTTTAATGAAGGGAAGGACTATTTTGTTTTTTAGAAATACGGAACGTGGAGTTTTTTCTTTAGTATGCATGCTGTTAGTGATAGTTGCGGTACGTTTCGAAATATATCTATTGATAATGTTAGGTGGATAGTTATTGCAAAGTAAGTAGTGTTTGACAGTTTTTAGGTTTTCTTTGTGGAACTGTGGATCTGAGAGTTTTATGGCTTTATCTACTAAACTATATATTATGGCTATTTTTTTGTGTGTCAGGGTGGTGGGAAAGATAATTTATATAGCGTCCAGAGGCTGTATTTTTTCTGAACCAGTTAGTCGTGATTTTATTGTTATTTCTAATGAGTGTCATATCTAAGAAATTAATACTGTTATTGGATTCTCTTTCTATTGTAAATTGTAAATTGTTATTATAGTTATTAAAGGAGGACAGTATTTCTTCGATTTTTTTGTTTTTTACTATTAATAAGCAATCATCTACGTATCTTTTATATAAAAGGATATCTTTACTATAATTTTTTAAGCAATTAGTTTCTAAAATTTCCAGAGCTATGTCAGCAAACCATGGACTAGTACAAAAGCCCATAGGAGCGCCCATAATTTGTTTGTAGTATTTATTGTTAAATTGCCCGTACATTTTTTCACAGATTGGCCTTCTTTTTTCTACTTCCACGTTGTTCATTTCTTTCAATACTTTGACGAACTCCTATGAGACGAAACCTTAATTAATGGTATTCTATTATTTATAAATTTTTGTAAAAAGTTTTCACAATTTGTCCATTATTTAATGATTTCTTAAATTACTTTGTAGCCCTGAAGAGGGGAGTAATAAATAAAACTCCCGAAACGTCGGCGAAATAAAGGTCGAAAACACATTAGTTCGTTAGAGTCCGTTTATTTACTACCTTAACATTATCTCTTAGTTAAATAGTTACAGATGTACTGAAATACATTAAAATAGCTGTGTAATTTATGTAATTGATAGAACTTTTGAAAGTAAAAAAAATATAATTGGACAAAAATACTTAAAATATTTTATACAATAGAACCAAATAAAAAATTATAGATTTTCATATCTTATAACTGAATTAAATGATTACATGATTTTTAATGAACATTCCATAGAGGTTAACTTATTCTAAGTTTTATCCGCTACATGCCATTAACAGTTGGATCCAATTCTCAACTTGGAAATACCTGTTGTGAACTGATAATGAAGATATTAATACGTATGCTATATGAAAATATAAGATCCTGATTGTACGGTGCTTGATATTTTAAAATCACAATAATAATGTAAATATTATGTAGTGTTATTGATAATGCAATATTAAAGGTATTTATATTCAGGAAAACATCTATCGTATGTTCACTAAAAATCATGTAATCATTTAATTCAGTTATAAGATATGAAAATCTATAATTTTTTATTTGGTTCTTTTGTATGAAATATTTGAAGTATTTTTGTTTAATTATATTTTTTTTTACTTTCAAAAGTTCATATCAATTACATAAATTACACAGCTATTTTAATGTATTTCAGTACATCTGTAACTATTTAACTAAGAGATAATGTTTTCAATGTATTTTAGAATAGTAAATAAGTTTTATCCACTACATGTCTGATTTACTGTATTAAATAATTTGAATTATTATAAAAAGTACTTATACAGTATTAATGTAGTATAATATTATAGAAATACTTACATAATATTACAGAAATACACTTGTATATTATTAAGAAAGTATTGATTCAAGTTTAGAATAAATTCTTGTTCCGGGTGTTTGGAACTCTTCGACTTGTATGTCAGTCAGTTATAATATTTATTCAGAAAATTCAAAGTAAGTAGGGTTTGAACACATTGCTAAATATATTGTATAAAGTATTCGACACATGAAATTAGTTTTTTAATCTGGTGGAAATCCAAAACATTTTCTAACTATTAACTGGTCATTTATATTAGAAACTTGCTATAAAATGGGAATTTCAGTTTTCCAGTTTCTAGCTCCCAGTGAAACGATTTTTTTCCCTATTATTCGAACATTTAATAGATTGAAAAATAGAATGAGTTTTGCGAAGACAAACACAAGCTTGTTCTTGAGTATTTTAAAGATATTAAAACTGATCAGTTTTTTTTAGTCCGGAAATGGCTAGTAGAAGGCCTGTTGTTATGACAAGGAGTGAGAGAGACAGAATCTAATGGCAATAAATACATTCTACGTAATACGTAATTGTTTATATTTTAGTAAGCTATCAGTTACAGCTGAATACCATCCAATTTAACGTCAATTCTTTAAGTAAACTTAAAACGAAAATTTGGAGGTTATGTCCAATCTATCAAATGTACGAATAATGGGAGAAAAAGCGTTTCACCGGGGCCTATTAACTAGCCATTTTTTCTACCTATTTATTGAGATTGTTGGCCATTTCAGATAGACAAATTTCCACCAGGGATACATTTACTACCAATACAAAATTTTGTAGCATGATATGTGGCATGAATGTTGCAAATGATACTCAATCGCATAATGCCATACGATTGCATGATTTAATAATTTTATGGCTTTTATCAATTTTCAAAGTGATGTTTTTTTTTCATAAAAAAACTAAAAGTAAACAAAATCTGAATCGGAATTGACGGTTACACTTAACGCTCTCGGAAAGAGTGCTGACACTGCTCGAGCAATCGATACACTAATCGACGGCCGTACACTGAGAAAAATATTTCTTAGAAATAAAGCAAATTTCTTTGAATCAAAGAAACCGTGTCATTGCGGGCTATCGGTCAAATATTTCTTTGAATGAATGACAATATTTCTTTAAATGAAAGTAATATTTCATTATATGAATAAAATATTGCGTTAACTTGGCATTATATGCCTTACATTGAAAGAAGTATTTCTTTATGGCAAGAAACCGTTTTTTTCAATAAAAGAAATATTTTTTTATTTTAAAGTTCCCGTGATCAAAACAAAAAAATATTTCATTCAATCAAAATTATATTTCTTACAATAGAGATTCCGATTTCATGGTTTAAAGAAAAATTCTTTCATTTAGAAAAATATTTCTTTACGGCAAGAAACCGTCTTTTTCAATAGAAGAAATATTTTTTTATCTTAAAGTTCCCGTAATAACAACAAAAAAATATTTCATTCAATCAAAATTATATTTCTCACAATAGAGACTCCGATTTCATGGTTTGAAGAAAAGTTCCTTCATTTAAAAAAAATTTCTTTCATTTAAAGAAATATTTCATTGATTCCGAGTATTTTTTTTTAACTTTTATAAAAAAAAAAATTTAAACCAACTTTTTTTATAGTTTTTATTTAAGTGAATTAAGCTTACCTTTCTGTTTCTGCAGTACAGATAGAGAATATATTCATGATGGTGATACATATATTTATTTATATACATATTGTCACGGGGTGGTTATTTGAGCTAAGGCACGGTTCACCTGCGTACCTTAGCGGTTCAATTCCGTATCTCTCGGTTCAACTCCCGGAGATGTAATAGCCAGATTAGGTAACAGACGCTACAACGTCGTGCAATGTTAACCTAATCTGGTTACTTACCGTGCAACACGCAAGTCGAAGACTCGCGCTTTATTTCTCACCAGTGACTCGAACTCCTCTCCTGGTCACTGGTTCGTGTGCCGGCTGCTCAGATGAAACGAAACGTATCCTCTTACGTACGACTGCGGAGGCGTCGGGGAGGGGGGAATGACTAAGGTCGCGAAATGATAACTCGAGTGGTTAAAGTTAATAACAAAAGACTATGGTTTATTGAATAGAAGGTAAAATAAGTTGAATGAATAATTAATCATTTAGACAGTAGAAGTGTCGCGTTGAAATAGGTTAATTTCCCTACCTAACTGTGCGCCAGCACGTTATCTCAGACGTCAGCTGTCTCGAGGGCTGACGTCACGCTAACATAAGCCTCGCGTCTACAGTAATATACGTAGTGTACTCATCGTCTACGCAAGTGACAGAGCGGTCGCGCTCATGTGTCGCGACACACACACACACACACACACTTAACTTAGCCTGAGAGAGAACAGGCTACTAACGCATGTCGTCTGCGCACTTCTTATGCGCACTTGCCGGTTACAAACTGCCGACAAGCTAAATCATTGTCGGTGACCTTCTAAGGTTGATGATCCGAGCCTGTGCTCTCTCTACGCTCGCTCTCTCCGTACAAGAACGCCTATTCGGGGCCGCTGTCCAGGTGGCCACGAGCCTGGACAAACGGTTACGCGTACTCACTCGCGACGCGGTTGATACGTGCACGCTTACCGCTATTGTAGGTTAGATTCATATGGTGTGGCCTAGGTTTCTCGCAAGCATCCTCGCTGCTAGGCTGGCTTCATTGTATCGCCTCTCGTGATACTCTCTGCTGCTTTCGTGCCAGGCGAACATGCTTACTGCACTAGGATGTTGCTGGTTCGGGAGTACGACAGGTAGTTCTAGCCTGTCGCACTATCTCTGAGCTCTCCTCGTGTTTCCGTCGAAAGTACGGTATAACACATTTCGCGGATCACGATAGTGGCCTCAACATGCATCACGTATGCACTGCTGAGGTTACAACTATCAAACACTTCACAATTATCGCGGAAAACGGGATATCACCGCGAACTCACTATCGCGCGCGTCTATGTCCGAACGATAACAACAAGATGGATACCGGGCGCTCTCCCGCGCCGGCTCGCTCGTCGTCTCGTCGATGCAGCTCCAATTCTGCATCGACGCGCCCTCTAGCGTTCACTACCAGGAACTTACTAATTACCGACATCGGTACGGCAGGCCGTGACAATACATACACACACACACACACACGACACACACATATTATGTATAATTAACGCTCGCTAAAATTTGCATTACAGTCAATTTAAAATGCATTTTTAAATTATACGCACATTTATTTCGCAGAAAAAAGTTTACAAATAAAAACGACTCTAGCGAGATTCGAACACTCGACCCTCGAGTTTCTAAGCAAGCACGCTAACCACTACGCCATCGCACGCTTGTATTCGGTTCTTTCAAAAGGCTTCTATAAGCCGCATCGATCACATTCAAAGAAATATTGACAATTACAACACATGATTATTTTACTTTAATAAACATTCCTTTCACAAAGAAAACTTAATTGATCCAATGAAATCGTGTCATCACCGGCAATCCAGGAAATCTTTTTTTTAAATTAACGTAAATGTCTTTCAATGAAAAAATATTTCTTTAACCAAATAAAGGCACGTATTAACAAAAAAGTCATATATCTTTGATTGAGTACCATAATTTGTTTCTAACAAATAAATACTTCATTGTTTTTACTATAAAGTTTTACAATGGCAATCGCAATTTCAAAGAAACCATGCATAGTATGGAAGGCCAATGTTTTTGACTCAATGACCGATATTAACGGCAAAGAAATGATTTTCTTGAACGAAATTGAAATTTCTTACGCTGTATTGGCTCTTTTCAAAGAACGCGTATTTGTTCGAAAGTAATATATTTTTCATTGAATGCAATAATTTTTTTCGAAGAAATAAATTTTTCATTGTTTTTACTGAAAAAATTTTAAATGTCAACCGTAATTTCAAAGGAAACATGCATAGTAAGGAAGCCCCATGTTTCTGATTCAATGATACCGGTATTAACGACAAGAAATGATTTTCTTGAACGAAATTGAAATTTCTTACGCTGTAACTCGTTTTTGTTCGACAGTAATATATTTCTGATTGAATGCAATCATTTTTTTCGAACAAATAAATATTTCATTGTTTTTACTGAAAAAATTTTAAATGTCAACCGTAATTTCAAAGGAAACATGCATAGTAAGGAAGCTCCATATTTTTGATTCAATGATACCGGTATTAACGACAAAGAAATGATTTTCTTGAACGAAATTGAAATTTCTTACGCTGTAACGCGTTTTTGTTCGACAGTAATATATTTTTGATTGAATACAATAATTTTTTTCGAACAAATAAATATTTCATTGTTTTTACTAAAAAGTTTATAAATGTCAAGCGTAATTTCAAAGGAAGCATGCGTAGTAAGGAAGCCCCATGTTTTTGACTCAATGATACCGGTAATACCGACAAAGAAATGATTTTCTTGAACGAAATTGAGATTTCTTACGCTGTATTGGCTCTTTTCAAAGAAAAGTAATATATTTTTGATTGAATCAACTAATTTTTTTCGAACAAATAAATATTTCATTGTTTTTACTAAAAAGTTTTTAAATGTCAAGCGTAATTTCAAAGGAAGCATGCATAGTAAGGAAGCCCCATGTTTTTGACTCAATGATACCGGTATTAACGACAAAGAAATGATTTTCTTGAACTTCTTTCTTGATTTTCTTGATCTTTCAAATAAAAACCCGTTTCTTTGAGTTGAGCAAATAAAGCGTAAGAAATTTCAATTCCGTTCAAGAAAATCATTTCTTTGACATTAATACTGGTGTCATTGAGTCGAAAACATTGGGCTTCCTTACTATGCATGCTTTCTTTGAAATTACAATTGACATTTAAAAACTTTATAGTAAAAAGAATGAAATATTTATTTGTTCTAAAAAAATGATTGCATTTGATCAAAAATATATTAGTGTCGAATAAAAACGCGTTTCTTTGAAAAGAGCAAATACAGCGTAAGAAATTTCAATTTTGTTCAAGAAAATCATTTCTTTGCCGTTAATACCGGTATCATTGGATCAAAAACGTTGACCTTTCTTATTATGCATGCTTTCCTTGAAATCGCGATAGACATTTAAAAACTTTGTAGTAAAAACAATGAAATATTTATTTCTTCGAAAAGAATGATTGCATTCAATCAAAAATGTATTCTTTCACATTATAACAAAATTTTAATTTTGTTCAAGAAAATCATTACTTTGCCGTTAATACCGGTATCATTGAGTCAAACTCAGGAGGCTTCCTTACTATGCATGCTTTCTTTGAAATTACAATTGACATGTAAAAACTTAATAGTAAAAACAATGAAATATTTATTTGTTCGAAAAAAATGATGGCATTCGATCGCAAATATTCAGCGGTTCATGCGATTACTAACCTCTAGGCTGCCGGAAAGCCTAAATATAAGCTCTACCTGTGATTGGAAAATTATATAGGTTATATCTAAGATATAGCGACATAGTTTGGGCATTTTCTAAGGGGATTAAAGCCCTTCAAATCCCGGCAGTCTAAAGATTAAGAAAAAAAATCTGCTTGTAGTGAAGTGTGAATGTTTACAAGTGTGTCTAACTGCTAAAAAGAAAGAAGAGAATTTGTAGATAAAGAAGTTTTTCATGTACTTTTGCATACATCAGTGTAGTTACGTATACTATACATCTATTTCGTGTAAACATAGCATGCACAAGATTACAAGACAAGTATTAGCACTGCATATGCAATGAATAAAACCAGGGCCTTCTCTGCATTCTGGTGTACATCCAATGATGTAACAAAACAACCTGGTGCAGATTGCCCCACCAGTTGCTAAGCACAGGTCACTTCAGTCTTGAAAAAACTTTCACTCCCGTGCCACAGTTAAAGAAGTCTTCACAAAATTTAAGAGCAGTGCAGTCTGGGCCAGCAGATAATATATAAGCCAGAGGACATGGCCTGGAGCTGATACCTCTATAAGGAAGATAAAAAAAAGATAGTATGTGATAGTGAAATTATCATGGCAAGATCTAATCAGTGAGAGAGAGAGAGAGAGAGAGAAGAGTTGGTGAACATCACAGCAGCAGCTGAGCAGCAGGGTGCCACCGCCCAACAGTGGTCACTTCAAAGAGGAGAACAAGTAAAATATTGGTGGACAAATAGTTCTGATGGAAACATCAAGGAAGTACCCACAGAAATCATTAATGGTTATATTGGAAGCTATAGAGAATACAAGACCGTTACACCAAAAACTACAAGATGTCTCAGCGATATCGTTACAAGGATAAGCAATAATTGCACGGAGCCAATTAGAGAAAGTAATGAGAAGCCACACAAAGATAGATAATACAATAATTTTAATGCCAAAGATGGCTCGAAAGACGAGACCGTGATAAAGAAATAAGGGGATTGTGAGTTAGCTGAAGAAGCTGAAATCCAGCTACTGAAAGAAGTAATGCTTCTTCGAGAATCCGTAAACATTAATGTTAGATTTACTACTATGAAGAAGGCGTTTGAATATGATGATGGAAAAGTAAGTAATTCAAAAATTTATTTATTTATTTTTATTCCTTAGTCAAACGAGCATATGAATTGTGTGACGCTAGTGGGTTACAGAGATAGAAATAAAATAATAACATTTAATTATTTAATTAATTTAATTATTAAAGCAAGTGTTGCCTTATCTTAAAGTTAAATTGTACGGAAAGTTTTATGACCAGATAAAAGGTGGTAGTAAAGTGATTAAAATATGCATATGACTGTATAAATCTAAGTATTGTACAATGAACGACTCTTGCTCTAATTTTTGAATAAAAATGAATCTTTTTTCATATTTAATGTGTAAAAGGTAGTATATTTTATATTAATAATATATAAAACGATAATCACATACTATAATGTGATGAAAAATTTGTATTTTTGTCTTGTTTTCCCGGCAGAACAGACCATGTTGATACAAAAGTTTCTAATTAATATATAAATGCTTTATTAGATTTGTTCCATTTTTTACAAAAAATAATGATACATTGCTATCTGTACATTTTAACGGTTTTTTTTTCTTGCTAGATATGTTTGTGTCAGTGTATTTTTGTCATGTTTTATGTCCAACTTAAATTAAAAACAAAATCAAAAATACAAAAACAATGTAAAAACATAAGGCAATTTCATATTGTCTTGTGAGTGTGTGTGTGTGTTCTTCTGTCCAGCTTCCCACTCTTTTCTCTCTTTCTCTCTGCATGCTGCTCTGTATGCTACTCCTCCTGCTTCAGCCCTTCATCTTCGTCTCCGTCCTTCTCATCCTCTGTACTTTCTTCCTCTTTCTTTTCTTTTTCGCCTTTCTAGATTTTCTAATTATTCTTTTCTGTACATGTCAGAGTCTTGAAATCTAAAATAACTGTACTAATAAGATAACATTTTTTTTCCAGTACGGTTCTTCAGCATCAACTGGAAGGCCAGGAGGCTTTCGAGAACATAGCACCAAAAGCTTCTCGCAAAGCCAATCCGGAAGTGCCACCACCTCCTCTGATATTTATGGATGATGCCTCATTTTCAACTACTTTAATGCATGCGTACCTATGTATTGGTGCCCCAGTGGTGAAAAAGAAAAATACTTCCTGTGGAAGAACAGCACACACCTGCCTATCAGTGATAACAAAGAAACAGATTGCAAACGAGGACTACTGATAGGTACAAGAAGAGGTTATGTTGATACCTCCAGTACTTCAGCTTTCAGGTGAGGTCAGTAATCATTAGCATTTCCTTTCCTAAGCAACTAATTAATCACATTAATTGCTTTTTGCACATCACAAGGGGATGAGGATGACTTCCAGGCTGTGTGTGTGAATTTTCGAGTTAACTGTGAAGGTGACAGCGGCATTTAGGATATGTACATGCTGTTTTCTTTAGCTGACCCATTTTTTAATAGGAATGCGTGTGCATGGTAAATCATCTACAAGGTAAAACTAGGTAAGTTGAATTCCAATCATTTTTTTGATATGTTGTAATGCTCACTTAGGAGCATTACAATTAGCAATCTAGATAGGGAAAAACCTCAGCGGTTGCTGTAAGGGTTCTTTTCTGGCTAAATTTCCAGAACAGAAAAACCTAATTTTAGAAAAGGAATGCTTGGCAGAAGAGGGTCCAAGCAACCCGTACGACACCATAATTAACACTGTTACCTGTAACATAAACTAAAAGCGAAGACAGCACTCTTGTAGAGGAGCATTGCAAGCTCCTCGTGCTGCAACCATGCCCTGCTCCTGATGAAGAAGACGTAGCTCCTGCCATCCCTTATATTAACTGATGCTGCTGCGATGCGAGTGTGCTGGGCTCACTCTCCTCTTGATCTCTCTCTGGCTTATGGAGGCGGCAGCCGTAATGTAACCTGCAACAGAAAAACACCATTAGTTAATAAGAAAATATACATTTTCGAAACCAGAGATTTAGTATGGAGAAGACTTAGTATAGGAAATCCGTTGGACTTCAAGAACATGTGGTACAGGAGCAAAACTAGCCTCGCGTCGACCATGATCCTGGTCTCCTACTTCATACACACATGCGAATAAATCAAGATAATATAATATTCGCATACAACAAGTGCTAGAGGAATGGAACATACCTTGTATCTCTTGCCACGATGGAAATAGATGCTGTCATACTAGGGAGAAGCAATACTGCACCGCAGAAGCACACCTGCAAGTGAACAGCTGCACTTGTAGAGAGTGCTTATGTGGCTCAGCACCAGCTTTTCGTCTACTTGTGGCCTGCAACAAAACAAGATTGAAAATGAATAATAGAACAAAAAGATATAAGTATAAAGTACTGATCCTACCTAGATTCACTTATACTCTTCACCAAGTAGAGCAGGAGAACATAACCTCTGCCGGCGATAAACCATGTGCCTGCAGAGGTCGAGAGCACAGCCATTGGAGGACTCGCACATCAGGTGAAGGCTTCAGCTGCCTCCTCTCCATCGACGTACCAGTATCTTTGCCACGAAACCGTGCTGTTGTTGTTGTCATGCAGAACACCGGGGGACGCGCGCACGTTAACACAGGCTACGCGCTGCCATCGCTTGTATCATGGGAGAGTGAGAGAGAGAGAGAGGGACTGCGGGGCTCGTTCGTCCGTCGGCGTGCGCGCTCGGCCACTCCATTGTGGACCGCAGCATGCGCGCGTAGTTTTTGATTAAGCACCCTGGGCTGCTTTAGCTGATTAGTACTACGCGAGTGAGGTGTCGTCGTCCCAGGGAACGTTTCCGACGAGACGACGGGTGGGCGCTACACAGCCGCCCCGAGCCACTCAGCCGATCCTCAACGTGCACATCTGTGCCACGCCATCACAGCTGAGCTGCCGCCCGCCGCTGCCGAAACTCCGCATCTAGTCGTCACTGCCGAGCTGCCGCCGCTGCCGAAACTCTGCATCTAGTCATCACTGCCAAGCCGCCGTCGCTACCGAAACTCTGCGTCTGGTCGTCGCTGCCTAGCCGCTGTTGCCACCAAAGCGTCAGCTGCGAGGACACTCCGTAGCCCCAGCGCTGTGCTGGTAAGTGCAAGCCGCGTGATCCGCTAGGCTCTCTCTCGCGCGCACCGACTCTAGTCGTCACCTAGAGCCGGGTAAAATCATAGTTTTCTCGTGTCGTCCGCGTACTATCGAAACGTGTCGAAACTTTTATAAAACCCTCGCGTGTTCGCACTTGAATTTGCGTCCCGCCCTGCCGAAACCGGTTAGCCATCGCATCGCGTTGCGTACATATCGAAACTTAGGATTAGTTAGATCGCTGGGAACGATCCAGCTGGCGCTCAACATTACTATTAACAATACCTCGCGGATTTTGAGATTCTGTTTTTATTTTCATGTCAATAAATGTCCAAGTTTTACTGTTACTTGCAGTGATTGATGATTTAAAGACCTTTACTTGTCCATCTCCTTGCGTTTATTACTCATTGAAAATACGAACTCATATATTTGCATGGTTAATTTAACATTGATATTCATTATTGTTGGCGAGAATTCTTCATGACGCTGTACCATGGATAAATCGTAAGTACACCGTTATAATGTTTAGATGGTACATAAATAATCGTATTTCAGGTGTAGATTATTCCAAATGCAAATTTCTTTGAGAGTTTGGAGAAATTTGATCCCTCTACAATTGAATATTTTTGGAGGGAATTGTAGGAGTACAGTACTTCTATTTAATCCTCACTGTCATCTGCGTACAAGATAGCTGATGAAGGCAAGCAGGACTTCAAGGCTGTGACGATGACCCCTGCCATAGCAAAAGGTACTGCTTCTAGTCTTCGTTGCTTCCATTGCGCTGTGGTAACTGCAACTTTGACCAAGTCAACGATGGCATCAAAGTGGGTAACCTGTTATGAAGTGGTACCTTGTATCAAGTGGGTACACATTTTTGTAAATGGGCAGAATCTGGATTTCACTAATGAGCTTTGCAATTGCAAAACCTTTCTTGATTAGTACTGGATTCTTAGTTTTTTGTGGTTATCTGTATTTCATATAAACCATTAGTCACAAACTGATATTTAAGAGGAACTCTCTTAAATTTCTGTGAAATTCACGGATTTTTCTTTTATTTTTTACAAGTTGTATCCACCAGTTTGGTTATTAGCAATCACATTATTACATTATTTACATGATTTATATTGTTTAACATAAATTGCTTTTTACAAATAGAATTGAAAAAGTTCATAGTTAAAGAATTGCCAAATAAGGTGTGTAATCTTGATTTTCAGATTACTTGATTTATC
This sequence comes from Torymus aiolomorphi, assembly GCA_036365515.1. Taxonomy (NCBI): domain Eukaryota; kingdom Metazoa; phylum Arthropoda; class Insecta; order Hymenoptera; family Torymidae; genus Torymus; species Torymus aiolomorphi. The sequence continues at coordinate 73,472,553 of CM070877.1, read as the reverse complement.
GACTTAAAATTTGAACCACTTATTAAACTTATAGAAGACTATATTTAGTTAAAATTTCAAGAGATGATCTTCATTTGTTTTTTAGAAAAGAATTATTTTAGAAAAAATTTGTGTTTTCGTTGTCGCACGATAACTAGAGCAAAAATTATCCAATCGTCCTGAAATTTGGCACAGATGCAGCTTTTATATATCTTCAGATCGAGTTCGTTGCCCAAAAAAATCGGTCCATTACGAAAAAAGATATTTGAGGTAAAAAAATTTTTTTTTAAATTTTCTAATCGCGTTTTCTCAAAAAATACTTGATTTATCGACTTAAAATTTTAACCACTTATTAAATTTATAGAAGACTATATTTAGTTAAAATTTTAGGATACTATCTTCATTTGTTTTTTAGAAAAAAATTATTTTAGAAATAATTTGCGTTTTCGTTGTCGCACGATAACAAGAGCAAAAATTACCCAATCGTCCTGAAATTTAGCACAGATGTAGCTTTTATATATCTTCAGATCAAGTTCGTTGCCCAAAAAAATCGGTTCATTACGAAAAAAGATATAACGGACAGTTTAAGGTGAATCCGGACCCATGACCCTCTCCTAGTTAGTCTAACCGTACAAGATAAAGTATTAAATTTTAAATATTAGAAGTAAAAATTAATTAAAGGGCTCAATAAATTAAGTTTGAGGAAGCTACGTGCCAATGAATTGGCAGCGGTTTTTCTTCTTTCAAACGATACTATTACCGTAAAATTTTAAGTTTCCCTAACGGCAGTAGACTCACGTGCATAAGGAAGATATTTTTGCTTATTTCAATTATATCATCACTCATAATTGTATTTTTCATATTTATAGTATTTTTCAAAGATGAATTGTGCAACAACGAGAAAACTGGCCCACCTTGTACGCGATATCTCATTTTCTGAAACAAGAGTAACAAAAAATTTCGGAAATTACAAAAATATAATTATAGGTTGAGAATTGACCAGGCAGTACGAGGCTTCCCCAATATCTGCACATCCAAAAACAATTACAAATAATTGCAGTGTCCCAAAGAAAACTTAAAAATGAAAATACGGAAATATCTTATCAGAAATCACTTTGTTCGAAGACAAAAACAGCCTAAACTTAACTCGAACCGAAAACCAACTCGACAGCAGACACGCACGCGTAGCCACGGTATACGGTAGCACCGAAACGACAACTCAAGAACGATCTGACGGTACGTAAGGCTGTTGTCAAAGGTGGGAGCTCGAGTGGCGAGGTTGTTCGTTAGACGCTGCTCGTGGCGTGGCAGTCCTCGAGGGTGCCGAGGCTGCTCGCCCTGAGCGACGCCAGGCTCAAGGAACTGTGGTTCAACGGATTGATGTGCGTGTCGTCGCAGTGGAGGTAGAGCCGTGAGCTGACCGACTTGTGGCAGTCTGAGCAGAGGCGCTTCTTCTTGTCGCGCTTCTTCAGAATGTCGTACGCGCACCTGCGAATTCGAATGAAACGATGGTTTATATTTTGTTATTGTCATGAGAATTGTAGAGTTTGTATAAATTATTTTATTGGTTTGTTCAGTGTAGTTGAGCAATTATAAAATCGTACTCTTTGTGCGTGAATCTGCGAATTTAATATCAACTTTGTTAATTTCAGTTGAAGTTGTTAATATCATATTAAAATGTTTCTACGACGCGGTACTGATATATGCGCGCTGTTTGGCAAAGTTTCTAATTAAACTGAATTTATTACGAAATTATCTAATTTCATAATTTAGCTTAAAGTCGAGTATTACACGCAGCAAATATTGTCTTATCAAACTCTGCTGTTATCTATACTAACGTTGTGGAACTTTGACTGTCAAGTTCGCGAGCATATGGTGCATTATGTGCACGTTAATATGAACTGTAATTTCTTTAAACTAGTTATTAATTCATATCTCGAGCATGTGACACTAAGAGTACAGTACTAAAGTTCACGAGAGGTCAAATACAATTTGTTATTCAAACTTATATAAATTATTATTCAAATATTTAAATTATATAAATTATTATTCAAATATATATAATTGTTATGCGATTAAAAAATGTTCTATTTTATGAAATGAATGAACCTATTATGACTTTAACTGGAAATCGTGAAAAAAGAATCAGATAAGTTTTTTTGTTAGCGTAAACTATATATCTTATCGTGCTCGCTTGTTTCTAGTATTACATATTTCTTACAAAAAAATTTCAAATAAATAAAAAAACGTTCTACTTTTTAGGTAATGTAAATATCTTCAGATTATGTTTAAATATTAGTTTCTCAAAGATTCAAAAAGGATTTAAACTCGTCACATATCGTCGACATTAAAATTTTCACTCAAACTATGAATTTTGCTTGATATTATTCTTTAAAATTGCTACAATATTTTTTACCATACCTTCATCCGACCTACTACACCGATAAACCAAGCCTTCCTCGACCCTTCCTATTTCAATAAAACAAACTCAGCAACTTTTTATCGTAGCTCTTCACCCCCGTCCCTTCCCAACATGAATACCAAACAATCCCCTCCCCCCTCTTGGAAACTTTCTTTTAAAACACTTATCGCACTCTTACGCGCTGCCGAAATCGCTGAATAATAAGGCACTGATCTGGCATGGAGGATGTAGGAGCAGGGCAGCGCCTCGAGGGAGTCGGCCTCGAGGCCGGACGGATCGCCGCAGCGCCGAAGCGCAGCTCCAGGTCGTCCTCGATCGCTGCCGCCGCGCGCTCGTACTGCATCTTCCGGTCCTCGTTGCTCAGCGAGCCGTAGATGCGCGATAAGTGCGAGCGCACCGTGCGAATTAGTAGCTGGAATTCGTTTCGTTTTAGTTGAGGCGAGGTCGATGATCATGGGTGGTTAGATAAGGTGGCGTGGTTGTATATATGAAACGAGGATTTTTTATGAGAGAAGTGAGTTGTGTAAGAAAATATGGCATTTGAATATTAGTTATAAGTTTATAGCAAAGATAGAATTCGAATATCGATGTCAGAATTCGTTGATGAACTGTCTTTTATTTAATAATATCGTTATTCCATATGATATAAAAATATTAGTACAATAAATAAGACGTGTATATCGGTATACCAATAAATTAATTTTTTATAATTTATTAAAATAAATGTATGTTTAAACAAATAGAAAAAAGTATGCACTATCGCACTTTAATATATTTTAGCATATTCTTTAAATACCTACAAACAATTTTATCTCTTGATAGAAGAATCTAGAATTATATAATTTAATCAAAATTACTTTATTATTACCCGTTCGCTACTCCACATCTATTGGTAAGAAAGAAAAACAACCGTAGACTCTATAGAAAAAAAAACCACCCAGTGCTATCCTTAAAAAAAAAAAAAACGACCCTCCACCCAGAAAAATCGAGCACAGTAGCGCGGTGAAACCGCGTGACCAATGATGCTACGAGAGCAAGAGAGAGAGAGAGAGAGAGAGAGAGAGAGCGAGAGAGAGAGAGAGAGAGAGAGAGAGAGAGAGAGAGAGAGAGAGAGAGAGAGAGAGAGAGAGAGAGAGAGAGAGAGAGAGAGAGAGAGACTGTATAATAAAACAGGATAAAGGGCAAGATCATTGGAGTTTTATGACTTTTTATTTGAATGATTTAGTTTAAATTCTTATTTTTGTTTACATTTTATTTTGTTATATAGAACATTTAATACTAATATTTATTATAGTAGGGGTGGTAATTTCGGTGGTAATACCACGACCGCTCCTACTATAATTTCCTCGCCACATGCGGTAGACATTATCTTGGTTGTAGTGACACCGTGCTTGGGCAGCTTCCCTCGCTTGGCATGTTGGGCAGGGTCTTCCTCTCTCGTGCCAAAATAAACTTCATGCAGATATGTTATTTTGTCCTGCAGCTCCTGTATTTGTATGTCCTTCGCATCAACATTTTTCGGTCGATTCTTCAAGGGATCCACCTATAAACGAGAAACAGCGATTAGTATCGAATAAAGAAAATGCACGGACTTTTTGAACGTGCTGCACCTTGCACGCGGCTTTTTTCTCTGGGGCATGATTCTAAATTTGTCTCGACGTCGAACACACCAAATCCGGAGCTGTAGACCAATCAGGGAGCTCCTTTAAAAGGAAAAGCAGTTGTCTCGAGGCCGAGACACATTTAGAATCAGGCCCCTGCAGCGCAGAGCGTTTCATCCACGAGATGATCGCGCAGCGCCCTCGGACGTTTAGTCGACACCAGCGCGCCCCGGCTCGAACGGAATGCGCTGCGTTTCAGAGGAAGAAGCCTTTTTTTTTATTCTGTATTGAACGCCGGCGGTAAAAGTAAATAAAATTACTTACGGTTTTAACAGCGTCGGAATAGCTGCGCTGGCTGCGGTCTGTTTCATCTACTCCTTGATCATTTCCCGTACGGGTTTTTGACGTAACTGTATTAGTTACAAGGCCGGATCTTGTTTATCTCTTCTTTAGCGGAGCAGGTTTATTTTCTGGACCCATTTTATTTTTCTACCCTGCAGTTACTGAAAAAATCAAAATAATTCTTTGATTGAAATCTTTTATACCACTCTAACCTTAAAATCATAACGTTGATTTTTCGGTGCTCGTGGTCTAAACTATCGTTCAAGACTAGTACGCAAGTACCTAGATTATTTACCTCATGTGACTTTTCGCTCGGGCGAAAAATGTTACACGAGATTAATAATCTACTTCCGCACCCATGTAAAAAAAGTACTATATAATACAAAGACAAACCTTTGCGCGCAGAATTTCCCTTCTTTGTCGTCTTTGTGCCTCTTCATCCGGCCATATCTCTGAGTGCACCAACTCCGACGACCGACTCTGGAAGTCTGTACGACTGTAATTAGCACGAAATGGCCGCCGGCCGGCAAGAATGAGCTAAGTATAGCGCCAGCACCGCTAGTGGTGGTGGCACTAGTGGCGTCTTCTTCTTCTTCGTTTATGGCTTTGGGTTATATTGCAGAACTCCGAGTTGCCACCGCTAGTGACGTAGTTTGTTAAGTGTATTTGATATGAGCATGATTAAGTTATAGTTAGTTTCAATTTAAAAGTTTGTTTTGATCAGTTACGAGTATACGATTATAACGTAATTTTCATATATAAAATAAGGAAATTTTTCTTATACTATTTTAATCCTTTCGAAATATTTAAATTCAAGAATTCGATTTCCGAAATTCAAATATATTAGATTTTGATGCCTATTCTATATTGACCAATCAAATATAAGTTAACAATAACTAATCAAAACAGTTTTATACTTCTATTGTCTTGTGTTCCGCGGGAATCGTGTACATTACTTCCTGATTTCTGTAGAGAATGAACAAGCGATTTTGGCATACGATATTTTTGTGTCATTGTACTATTGTATGGCAAATTCTAAAAAAAGGAATATTAATTCGCACAAACAAAATCAGTCGCGAAGGGTATCTCTTCAAGAAGCTTGGCGCAAAAGGTATGTATATTTACAATCAAGGTAGTTTACGGGTAACCGGGTGCTCTGGGAAATATTTCTGAAAATTTGACTATAGATTAATATTATTATTCTTTACCGGTTGTTAAAATTTTGGAGACCTCAGCGAAACCGAAATATAAATTCTCAAAGTTTAGACTTTTAATAGGTAGGTTATGTGAAGAGGTGGCATAGAATTACATATATAGACGATCGGACGCTACGGGAGTACGAGAGAGAGGGCACGCGTAATCGAGAGAAACAGAGGGAGAATGTGAAGAAACTTTTGCTTTCGATTATGAATCGAGAACTACCTAAATTTAATTATTTCTATTTGTATGATATCGTCTTATTATCGATATACGCATTATTTGAGGCAGTCTTACACCTAGTGACCTCTGAGGCTAAAATCAGCTGAAAAAAAATATGCAAATGTAGTTTAAATTTTTGCATTACAAGTACACAATATTTTTGATAAAATGGCCTAAAACTTAATCTAGAGACCAAATTTACTCAGAGATATACCATTTTCAATTTTTTAGCTTTGGCGTAACTTGTTGAAAAAAGTTCGCAAAATTTATACAGTTATGGCAGGACTAGTTGAAAATATTAAATTCCTTTGATCTACTATTTTTTTTTATAGAAAAAGCTATTTTTAATTCATGAATTTTTTATAAATTTTTGTTTTTTTTGTGGTTTTTAGCATACGAAAATTGTTTAATCAAATATTTTTTATATTTTCAATACTTCTTACCATAACTGCATACATTTTTAGTAATTTAGACCCTGTCCCATGAAAATTCGTGGGTATCAATTTACACATGCTCTGGACTGGCCAATTCTTAACCTCGGCCCTAGTTGCGTAATATACTATTGAATATTTCTTTTTTAAAATTTAAAATTTTTAATGTTACAGTCAATATTAGCTTGTATAATAATTTATTATTCGAAGGTCATTAGATTACCCACATTTTCTTTTTTTAATATGTAAATTATTAAGTAAATATTTCCTATCACAAGCCTTTAAAAAAGGAAAAAAAGAAAATCAAGTTTTTCCTCATTTTAAAAATAATGAGTCCTTTTAGATATATCATCTATAACATTTTTAAAATTTTTGATCCAAATTAAATTGCTTAGATCTAAAATAACAAATAATTGAAAAATTCAATAATAAATTGGAGTTTTTGAAAATTTTCAGGTGTAAGACCGCCTTAAAGTACTTTACACACTTACTCTTGGAGTGAAAAATTCTTTAAATTCCATGATGAAATAATATTTTTTTTTATGTAAATAAAACTTACCAAAAGCGAGATATTGAATACATTAACTTTACATTCATTCGAAGCTGTTATAAATTAGCTATATTTCTTAGCTACAAACAAGCTACTCTGTTAACTGTAATCTAGCTAAAAACTCGCTAATTTTTGTTTAACTTTTGATAAGCAATACTCATTATCTACGAATTTACTAATTTTTCAAACATATGCTTAACATTCCTACCGGGGTAACGATGCAGTGAGATACAAATGAATGTAAAATCAACCAAATACAATCGGATATTTTGAACATAAACTGTAACAAAAATATTTCCTTTAATTATTATATAGTTTTCCGCGCTTGAATAGTAGATGTATATTTAATCTTTTCATCTCAATTGAAGCATGTATAAACATATTTACATTTATTCTAAATAAAACGATGGGATATAGTTATGTTAGAAAAAATATCATATCAATTGTATAATTCAAATAAAATTGAAAATTGTTAATTTTATAGACATCTTTATTCTGTACATTTAATATAAGAGTTCTAAAAGCAATTTTTAGATAAGTTGTATTTATAGTAGCGAGAAACAAATCCACATTTATATCACGTCTATTATAGTGGCATAAGTAGCCAAATACCACGGACAGGCGTGACAGTAGATTTATGTAAACGTGCTATAAAATATCGTACAACACTCGTACCTTCAATGTCCCAGTACGACGGGAATTATTACTATTGCTGCCCTCGGGCGCTAATTTCATGTCGTGTCATAATGGGCCACTTATGGCACTAGTATCGTAATATACTATTTTAATTATTAAAATTTTTTTAAACTGCTTAGATATTAGTTACAAAATTGAAGTGATATTCAATTGTAAAATATTAAAAAACATTCATGTATATTATATTACGAATGATACGGACTTGGGAATAACAATATAGGGACTTCCTACCGCCGCTAGCAGACCAATCGAATGACTCAGCGAACATGGAGATAAATAGATATCAGAGGCATGCGCTGTGCTTACGAGCAGAATACTCCTCCATGACGGCATCCATTACGTATTCCTGCGATCACAGCGATTTGGACGGGTTTCACGTCCAATGCCACGCGTATAATATATTTCAGTTCAACTCGCCAGAAATTCGCACAGACTAAATATTTCTCTGCAAAATTTTTACTTAATCATCTTTAAAGTGTTGCGCGTCTTATAGGTCACACTAAAAAATTAATGATTGCTACAAAACAAAATGATCAATTATACAAAATATTTTATGAAAATTTTAAATCTGTATTTCTAAACGAAGCAGAGTTGTGTCACGAATTTTAGAATTGTGCTACCTTCTACAGGAAGCCCTGTAATAGTACAAATTAAAGTTTCCTTAAAAACAGAAATGTGTTTTGAGGATCTCAGGAACCAAAATGCATTGTTTTTGAAAAATGTCTATGGATCAGTATGCATGTATGTGGGGGGCTACTGATATTTTAGCTTGTACGTAATTTTGTTAATAATTTTGATCAGCAAAGTCTCATTGTCTTTGTTAAAAAGTTTCCTTTATTAAAAAGTTGTTAGAAAAAAAATTAATTATGAATTTCCTCGGTGCAGGATAAAATCTACAATTTAAAAAAAAAATCATGCTAGCTGTATTCAATTATAAGTTAAGTAGTTATGGAAACGTAATTTTTTGTAAATAGGTTATATTTCGAAATTAAAAGGAAATTTTGACATGAATATTTTTTTTATTATAAAGAATAAGTAATAAAATATTATGCAAAATTTTTAAGATTTTTTATTCATTATTTTTGAGAAAAAATAATTTCTAAAATAAGTGATTTTGTTTCTCCAAGGATAAATTGTTTTAGTAGTAGATTTTGGATACCTTTCGGTTGAGTTCTTTGAGCAAAAGGATTGGTCCATAAATTTTGGAGATATTTAAGGTTACAATTTTTAAAATATTTTTTTGAAATAAAAATTTCTCGGGAAATTGTTTATATATAAGCTTGAAATTTATAAAGAGTTTTGTGTAATGTTAGATATATCTGTGAAAAATTTTATCATGATCCCACAATTACTTATTGAGATATACTTATGATATTTACAAATTTTGTATTTTAAATATTCTGCGTTGAAGGTAATTAGTGTATGATTGGTTTGTCGCTTTTACATATTGTGGAGATGTAGAGTTTATAATTTATCGATTTTATAATTTTATAATTTATCGATTTTATAATTTTATAATTTATCGATTTTATAATTTTATAATTTATCGATTTTATAATTTTATAATTTATCGATTTCTATAATTAAAAAAAAATTGATGGTTTCCACGCAGCCTATTGGTCTAGCACGTATCCTCCCACACCTTTATTTTCCATTCCTGTTATTAGATCAAAACCTATGCATTTCTTGAGGACCTCTCTTTTCTATAATCCTTTGAAACCTGAATTTTTTCTGACGGAAATAAGAATTAAAAAAATTTTTTTTTAATCCTTAAAAAAAAGTACAAAAGTTTTTAGATAACTCAAAATAATTTTTTTCTTTTAGTTTTAACGTCTACAAGGACGATATTATCTTTTGAGTTATCAGCTTTTAATAACTCTATATTGTATGTCCATTGGAACGGAGATTGGATTACAAAGGAATAAACTCCCTCCTGAAAAATCTCACGTGAGATCTCACGCCAAAATCCCACGTGAGATCTCACGCCAAAATCTCATGTGAGATCTCACGCCAAAATCTCATCTGAAATTCTGGTTCGCGACCTGCTAAAATCTCTTTAATGATAAAAAATCAATTTCTGGGAATTAAGAGTCACCTATTAGGTTACGCCACCACCCTGATAAGTTCAAAAATCTATGTTTGGAATCCCTTTAATGATAAAAAATCAATTTCTGGGAATTAGGAGTCACCTATTAGGTTACGCCACCACCCAGATAAGTTCAAAAATCTATGTTTTGAAGCGTTTTAGCCATTTTTTACATTTTTAGAAATGTTACACATGAAATCTCACGTGGGATCTCACATGAGATTTCACGTGAGAAATTTGAAACGTGAGATTGCACATGAGATCTCATGAGTAAAATTTCTAAAAATGTAAAAAATGGCTAAAACGCTTCAAAACGTAGATTTTTGAACTTATCTGGGTGGTGGCGTAACCTAATAGGTGACTCCTAATTCCCAGAAATTGATTTTTTATCATTAAAGGGATTTTAGCAGATCGCGAATCAGAATTTCAAATGAGATTTTGGCGTAAGACCTCACGTGAGATTTTTCAGTAGGGCTGTTTTTCCATACCTATCATTCATCTCGCATTCACCCAGAGCTATGCGTGTGGTGTGAGGAAATCTATAGGCAAACCCGCGCCCGAGGATGGTCGGTGTATTGGAATAATTCAGTTTGGATAGTATTTAGGATGTATATATTCATTTGTTAGCAGGTCTGTGTTATGGTTTTGTGGTTGTTTATGAGTTTTGAGGCAATAGACCTTCTTTCATATATTTTCATTGTTTAAACAATTGAGTAATAAATTTTGTATATTTTGGCTTTATTTAATCATACTTTGTTGTTCTATAGTGAAAAAACCATGAATAAAGCATTGTATGTCTCAATAATGAGAGATAGTTCTTTTTGATTGGGAACCACTGCAAAATTCAAACTGGCTGCTGAAAACGGCTGCTAACTTCAGTCTCACTCTTTCGAAGCCATAAATGTATCTAAGTTCTTTAAATATTGAATTTCATGTAATTTACTATATATTTATCTAGACACTGAATTTTCAATCCAAGAGAGTGATATAGACTGGTTGAAAACAAATAACGAACCCGAGGAGGAAGTGATAAAAAAATGGCAAAATACTTTTACACTCAGAGGTCGTTGTAAGAAGGTTGAAAATTATTTTGCATCTTACCAATGTTTACATCATACGCTCATGTTTTGGTAAATTTAAAGAATTTTGATATTTATATATTTTTTATATTTGTATGCTGTTTTAATAAGAGTCATATATTTTGCAATTTCTGTTAACAGTTAGAAATTGATTTTAATCTAACATATCCAGACTCAGTAAATAAATTACTGCAAAAGTGGGATACTGCTGCAAGTGCTATTGTGAATTTGGCCAAAGAAAGAAATAAAACTATCTGTATTAGATGATGTTTTGATAAAAGCAGGTAATATATCAGTGTAAAACATTGATACATTTTTATACAGAGATATTGATTTTTATTATATAGGTAAAACGAATGTTGCAGCATTCTTCTGCCTCGCAAAGTTATTAGGGATTCTTATAAGGAAACGAAAGCAGAATGAAGTTGTTTATGGTACGACTGTAGAAGATGTCCAAAATTTTTTCATTGTAAACGTTCAGGTATATACTAAAATCTTTAGTAATTTTATAATTAATTGAAGTTTAGAATTTTTATAATAAATAATATTGTGTTTAGACTAACGAACAACTAGCAATTTTTCAAGAACGCCGAAAATTGCTTAGAACTAATTCTGGCAAAAAGACTGAACCTTACATAGCAGTTGTCAGAGATCTATCCACAAACTTAGTATCAGACGAGAATGTTGATATTAGTAATGAAAATTGTAGCCTAGAAATTTTCGTTGTAATTAATTCAATGCATTTTAAAGTTATTTCTAAAAGTATTGTATTCATATTTATGAAAATGATGTTTCTACAGCTAAACAATACATTTGTGTCAAAAAATTCATTGATAGTTTAAATAAGAAATAGTTTTAAGTTTTTACCATTGTACGTTGATTCCGAATAAGTCAAATTTGTATTAATTACAAATTTGTATTTTCTAGATATTTAATGCGTTTTGAGAATAGTACGCTTTTTCTGGTCAACATAAGGGGAGCGTGTAAAAAATCTTTCGATAGCTGTAAGGGCATATCTGCTTGACAGTTGCAGATCTATTATCTAGTATTTCAAATAAGCGAAATAAAAATAAATACTTAGGAATAAGAAAAAAAGAAGCGACGGAAATAGCTGAAATTTCGCGTGAATCTTTGGTATGTCTCAACTTGGAACTGATTAAATTTTGGAGTCGAATGGATAACTTTAAGGTCTTATTTAAAAAAAAAAAAATAACTATTTTGATAAAATTTTTTTTTAATAATGTTTTTTTTTTATTTTTTCGAAAGATATGCAAAAGGAAGACCGATATTCTTAAAGTACATTTGATTTCCTTCTAAATTATGTATTTTAAAACTACTCACGAGTTATTTTTGACTTAATGCGGATTTGAAAAAGTAGGTACTTTTTAGAAAAATTAACTAATTTTACAAATTATAAATAACTTTTTCAGTATTACATCTCGAAGATGAATATAATATAAACATAGATTCTTAAAAAACTTAGAACTGATTGAATTTTGGAGTCAAATGGATGACTTAAAGGTTTTATTAAAAAAAAATAACAATTTTGTAAATTATTTTTTACAAAAATAATTTTTTTTTTTTCATTTGTTTGAAGATATGCCAAATGGAGACTGATATTCTTATAGTACGTTTGATTTCCTTCTAAATTATGTATTTCAAAACTACTTACGAGTTATTTTTGACTTAAAATCGCGGATTTGAAAAAATAGCAATTTTTTAGAAAAATAAATAATTTCCTGAATTATAAATAACTTTTTCGGCATTACATCTCAAATGTAGACCGATATTCTCAAGGTACATTTTATTTTCTTCTAAATTATATATTTCAAAACTACTTACTGACAATTTTTGACTTACAATTGAGAATTTAAAAAAGTAGCAACTTTTTCGAACAAACCAGATTGAAGCCGTATGCTTTCATCCAGCAGCTGACGATTTCGAGAGTCTCGTTTCATTTTATATTAAAATATACATTTAAAAAAATTATTTGATGTACTTAATCAATTCTCTTTGAGAAAGCATCCTGCTAAAGCAGTTAGCAGCGGTTTTTTTAACGCAACTATACTATGCAAATGACCGAAAAAATTTTGGAAATCATGAAATTTATCGAACGTTAGTAACGGAATTAAATGATTTGAAGAGAAATGGCCTTGTTATTGATGTTGATAATAAGTCTTATAAGGTTTATTTTCAATTGTGTCTTCTATTGGGCGATAATTTAGGATCAAATGAAATGTACGGTTTTGTGACCAATTTTGCTTTTGGAAGTCCCTGCAGAATATGCAAAGCATCCATCGATCTTATTAAAACACTAACCAGTGAACAAGAAAGTTTATTGAGGACTAAAGAAACCTACGGCAATGACTGTAAAAAAACATAATCCACAAGAAACGGGTATAATCGGAAATTGTATCATTAACGAAGTAGACGACTTTCACATATGCGAAAATATCATGTTAGATCTAATGCATGATGCATTCGAAGGTTCAGTTCAATGATACAATGGTGAATGTTTGCAACGATATCATTAACAATAAGAAACTATTTATACTAGACTTTTAAATAGTAGAATAGAAGACTTTCAAAGACATCAAAGTGAAGATTTTAATCATATACTAATTAATGAAAGAGAACACTTTCAAAAGGGGAAACTAAAAATGTCTGCATCCGAAATGATTGCTGTTACTCAATTCTTCGATACTTCGCTTCGCTTCGCTTTACGCATACTATGCGTAAAATTCAACTTTACACACTTAAACAATGCGAATCGACGTACTTTACGCATACTATGCAAAAAACTTTATTTAATTACAAATACACCTATACACACCCGTATATATATATGAGGCATTCTCTGTCAACGCGACACCGCCTCTGCCCAGAACAATTTTGATCCAAATGAGGTCTACCTAGGCTCAGATGAAAGCTCTTGACTTCTACTTTCGAACGCCGTCTGGCGATCTCGAAAATTCAAAATGGCGGATCCAATATGGCGGCTGAAAGTCTCGGAATGATGGAAAAACAAGTTTTTCTTCACTCTAATAGCGAATCTAATACGAAAATTGTTATTTCTTGCCACTAATATGAAGTTAGCGACATATTTTCTTACTACTACCGTTCAAACCGAACGGTTAAAATTATATTTCAAGGTCATTTTGAAGGTCAAAAGTTATTTTCTGGATTTTCGGACTAGTATTCCACGAAACTAGTAGAAAACTTGATTACGATCATAACTAGACTTGACCTTGGATCATTTTTCAAGGTCATGATTTCTGTCTCTGCATAATTAATGTTTTGTTGAACGTAACCTCCTGTGAGACATTTGTTCCTTTGTGCATATCGTGGGACCGGCGATCTAAAAATTTCATGTATAAAATCCTTAGAGAAGATAAAGTTCCACAATAGAACTATCAAGTAGTTTTAGCATAACCCATTCTGAACCACGTGGAGGTACTACTTCTCTCAGAACATAAAAAAAATTAAAAAAAGGAGGATAAAAAATAGAAAAACTTGAATATTATAAAAAAATTCAGTATATTTTCCCATTGAAAATTAAAGTAGAACAGATACAGACTTAGCAGCATTCGAGTACCTTTTCATGATAACTTTCCCGTCACTTGATAATTGAAAAGAATGATGTTTAAGAATCTGTGGGACAGGTAATGCATCTTGAAACCTACGATTGAGTTTCCTTTTGAATTTATCATGTTCAGTCTGCGTAAAATAAAAAATCCTTATATTTTCAAAATGATTTTTAGCCCACTTCACAAGAGATGTGTGCGTCAGAATAGCATCTTTCGGTTTCGCCTTCAAGCTAGCTCTATAAGCTTCTCTTTTAAATATTGCACCAAGACCATCATAACAGCTTTTACCATGAGCAGTGGCGCAAAAATGCCACTCTGCCTCAATACCAAAATCCTTCTCATGATGAAGAAGATTTGCTATCTGAAAGCGGTTCTTGAAATGCTGTTTTGCTCCATCTGTCACGTAAATAATCTTTTTAAGTTTTTTTACTTTTCTCTTGATTTCTGGAATCAATAAATTCTGAATAGTATAGACAGAAGAGGTGTCATGCTTCAAACTATTCGACAAGAATACACAACTTTCATGCTTCAGCTCTGAATCTTCTTTATAATAGTAAATAGCTGGAAAAACAGTGCACTGGTCATTATTAAAATGGAAGGCTTGAGATGCATCTTGAACTGCAAAAAAGTAATTCTCAGAATAGTCGAACATTACCAGAACTTCTCCATTGCCTAGATTACTTTTTGTTTGAGCAATGAAATTACCTTGTTCTTTGGCAATATATGAGTGGGGTTTGAGTATCGCCAATTTGGCATATAATTCATCAACAAATTCTTCAAATGGTAGAGTTAAATTCTGCAAAGTTGATCTATCCGTTCCTGACCACACACAGTACTCAATTTGTGAGATATTTGCCCCATCCAATATTTCAAGTAAACGAGACGTAAGATTTTCAGAACCAGAGCACTTCGAACATTCATCCAAGTGACCGTCAGGTGTAGGATTCTTACACATAATTTGCTGTAAACAATCTTTATAACTACAAATGGGTTCTTCTTGATTTTTCGTGAGCTTCTGAATATCGATTGCATCCAACATCAATTTACAATTTTGATGAAGGGTGCAAACGCAGACGCTATGCGTTCCTCTAGCACCAGCAAGAACACAATGTTTTGGTCGTAATTTCGCGAAAGTACTGAATCCTACTTGCACTGTTGGTTCTGCTATCTTGAATAATTCGCAAAGTTCTCGTAAATTGAAATATAAAAGACGTTTCTGCACCTGAGTCCGCTTTCCATCAATAATAACAGAGACAGTATCTTTTCGACCCGGCATCATCCGACTGTGCAGATCGTTAATATAACATTCAACAATGACTTCTATTACTGCCTTTGACAAAGTTTTACCATGTTTAGCCGTTGTTGTAGCTAAAATACCTCCATCGGCTTTGAGTTTTTTCGACTTTCTTACTAAATGTCTTGATGTATTGAATTCACGGGAAATTCGACTAATATTCCAAGTTGATGGGGCGATTGTAAGTATAGTTAGTTCCAAGGGTCATTAACTGCTAATCTAGAAAACTTTTCTTTTAATTCTGAAAACATGTCTTCCAATTCGATTTCTCTAGCTGATCGTGTAGCTTCCTGAACAGATTTATCAATACCAGTGTTTTCTGATGTCGTCTCTATATCCATGTTTTCATATTCGTTGTTGCCTTCGTTATCTCTTGTACCAATAGATGAAATGGGAGATCCACATAACTTTCTACACTTACTAAAAATTTTTGTATTATCTGGCAAATCTGGAAATCTTCGTTTTAAGTTGTTCGACAACAAGCGTAAATCATTACCTATGTGACCCTTACCATTGAGAGGGTTGATACAACGATCGGACCGTGCTACAGTAGACATATTCAATCCATCTAAGTAAGTGATAATACTCGAATATAATAACGTAGGACTGTTAGAACAGGTGCTGTGAAAAATGTCTTCGAATTAATTTGAATCCTCTCGAAAATCGATGGGAACTATATGTACGAAACGTTTAGGAAAGATAATGCACGAAATATAGAACCACAGATACACCAAAGAGTTAGAGTAACAGCCGCACTAAACTTTTAGAGAAGGATCGGTACTTAAAGAGTTTCGAAAGAGGAATAAAAAAAGTTAGAGAGATTTTAGAAATGTTCTATTGTAAAGTTTAATTACAGGGTTATCAAAAAGTATGGGACCCCCGTATTTTCCCAGAAACGATATCTTTTGAAAAAGCGAAGGTCATACCGTAAGTAATTTTCAACGAGGATTTGTCTGGTCTGATGACCTTGAATCTGACCTCGTCGTTGATCTTCAAAGTCAATTCAAAAATTGCAAAAAAAAATTGTAAAAAAATTGTAAAAAAAAAGTCACACGGTCTTACACCAACTATAGCATCCACGGCGTCACGTCGGGTTTTTTCTCTCAGTGCGTATACTGCACGATTTTTGTGCACGAGGAGCACCAAATCAAAAAAGCAGTAGCAGCACAAATGTGTTGTACCATTGCCACACTTTTTAGTGCTTTTTCTGCCCTAAACTTTTGTACTCCTGAATCGTTCATGAAATAGATTAAATGCGGAACAATTTTAGTGCAACATTTGCTCTAAAATGGGAGAGTAAAGGACTTAATGTTTAGTTACGAAACAATTCTTGCATTTGGTACTGATACTCTACGCTAACGTGTTTCTTCTCCACCAAACTTTTTTCAGTGATTCTGAAATGTTTCAAAGTGTGGATATATACATTATAGACAGCGCATATGATCCAAAGTAAGTCAAATTCGGTATATGTGGGTTTTCGGGGTCGCTGATTACGAATCTGAGGTTAGTTTTGCAAAATTCAAAATGGCGGATCCAAGATGGCGAACAAAATCTGAAATCATTGATTGTGGATCTAAAGAAGTATGCGCGCATACGTATATGTATGGGTTTCTGTGTGTGTCTCATCAAATAAATTAAATATAATGCTTTATAAGTGTAATTACTGATTCTGCCACTAGGTGGCGAAAGGCGATTTTGCTAACCACAATAAAAAATTGAAAGTTGAAGTGTTATATCAGAGCGTTATAATTGCATCAGAATTTTCTTTTTTGGATTTGCTTTATAGGTGTAATTACTGATTCTACCACTAGGTGGCGAAGGGCGATTTTGCTAACCAGAATAAAAAATTAAAAGTTGAAGTGTTATATCAGAGCGTTATAATTGCATGAGAATTTTCTTTTTGGATTCGCGTATATGGGTATTTTTCTGAGTAATTTTAGGTGACATTACTTGCATTGGGTTGCAATAATTTTAGTTCCATATTTGCAAAACTAAAAATGGGTAGAAGACAAAGGTTGGTTGTGACAGATATACCTAGTGATTCTGAGCCTGAGTCTATTGATGGATTATGCCAATCTAGCGATGATGAGGTACTACGTTCGTCTGAAGGCCAATCATTTGACGATGAGGAAGAAGAAGAATCTATAGAAGATGAAATAGAAGAAGACACAACGGAAAAATGGAAGGCCGTAAAAAAAGCGAGAGATGATACTCCATTTTCTGAAAATGTCGGTCCTAATCTTCCTGAAAACGTTAGAACACCCTTAGAAATTTTTTTGTCCTTATTTTCTTCTGATCTTTTGGACTCTATAGTGACTCAGACAAATCTCTACGCACAACAAAAAAAAAAAAAAAAACGAAAAGGAGAACCAATTGCAAAAGATGAATTACTCATTTTTTTAGGGATCAATATTCTAATGGGGATAAAGAAATTACCATCATATCGTGATTATTGGTCTGTTGATCCTAAACTGAGTGATCCGTTTATAAGCTCATTGATGACAGTGAACCGTTTTGGATACTTTCTAGGTAATTTACATCTTTCAGATACTAGAAATGAACCAGAAAAAAGCGATCCAAATTATGATAAATTGTACAAAATACGTCCTATGTTGACCACACTGAATGAAAATTTCAAAAAATTTTTGATGCCAGGTAAGTATCAATCGGTTGATGAATCTATGATAAAATTCAAAGGTCGCTCTAGCCTAAAACAATACATGCCTCAAAAACCGATCAAACGAGGGTACAGATGTTGGGTTCGTGTGGATGAGTCTGGATATGTATGCGAATTCTAGGTGTATACAGGAAAATCTAAAAATTCTGAGAAGGAACTTGGACCACGAGTTGTGAAAGATCTTACTCGTGAACTTGTTGGTAAAAATCATCACGTTTACTTTGATAACTATTTCACAAGCGTAAACCTTATGGTTGAACTAAAAAATGATAAAATTTTTGCTTGTGGAACCGTTTGTAAAAAGCGTAAAAGATTGCCAAAGAGTGAAATTCCGGATAAAAAAATGAAACGTGGTGATTACGAGTATAAAACATCAAATACTGGTATTCTATGGATAAAATGGATGGATAAGAAGTCAGTATTTTTTTATCCAATTATCATGATCCTTGTAAAACAACCATGGTACAGCGCAGACAAAAAGATGGATCTTTGTTGAATACAACTTCGCCAGTAATGTGCTCAGACTATAATTAGTACATGGGTTATGTTGATAAATCTGATCATCTGGTTTCGACGTATAAAATAGACCGTAAGTCAAAAAAATGGTGGCATCGTATATTTTGGCATTTCGTAGATGTTACTATTATAAATTCATTTATTTTATACAACAAAGTAGGTTCGAAACCTCAACTGACTTCTAAAGAATTTCGCCTTAGCTTAGTGGAACAATTGACTGCTAGCAAATCCCCAACTAAAAAAGGCAGAAAATTGTTGACAAGTTTCACAAGTAGTAAGAAGCCCAAAGTAGCAATCGAAAAAAAGACGATCTGAAGCTGCTCATTTACCTATTTCATTAGACAAGCCAAGGCGCTGTGCCCATTGCAGTACAAATGATAAAGAAATGCGATCTCTTTGGAAATGCAAAGCTTGTGAGGTACCATTATGCCTAAAATCTAAAAGTAACTGTTTCAATTTGTACCACAACTGAATAAAAATCAAATATTTATAATATATATAAAAAAAATAGAAAATAAAAATAATAACAAATAGAAATAAAAAAATCAAAAAACACACAAAAAAATAAAAAAATCAAAAAACACAAAAAAATAAAAAAATAAAAAAACGAAATCAGCGACCACAAAAACTCCTGTCTACCTTATTTGATCAAATTTGGTTGACTTTCAAAAATTTTGTCCGCCATCTTGGATCCGCCATTTTGAATCTTGCAAAACTAACCTCAGATTCGTAATCAGCGACCCCAAAAACCCCTGTATACCAAATTTTATCGAAATACACTTGAACAAAAAATGTATGCCGCAAAGGGTTAATAAGGTAGTATATACAGAAGTAACGTTTAAGAGTAATTTTGAATTCTTAATTTCTGAAATAAAAGAGTAAATTATTGAGAAAATTACATTAATTATATATAAAAATATATTTTATGTATATTTCATATATTATATAAAATTAATAATTTATATTTTTCATATGTTTTATTAATAGGGTAACATTTATAGATGTAATGCTTAAGAGTAGTTTTGAATTCTTAATTTCTGAAATAAAAGAGTAAATTATTAAGAAAATTACATTAATTATATATTAAGATATATTTTCTTCTACTTTTTCCACATCACCTTGGAAGTAAATAGAAAGATGCGTTTTATTTTTAAGTGGTATCCGCAGTAAGCCTAATCCATAATGAAATGTATCCAAGATTTAAATCTTTAAGAATGTCGATGAAAATTGTTACTCAGAGGTTTTCGGGGTCATAAAAAGGATGCAACCACAGATATGTGAAGCTTATGAAGAAGTTGACGATCTCAAACATAATGAGATGGTAGATATTTGAGTTCCATGGAAGCAGCATGGAGATTACAAGAATTTCCTTTAGAAGTGTGGTAGAAGTCACACCGTAATACGTTTAGCAATTCACACCGAAAATAAACAAAATATAATTTTCGAAGAAAATAAAGAGGAAAAAGCTTTAGATAACTGGAAAACTACATTAACTTCGTGGTTTGAATTAAATAAAGAAGATAAAAATGCAAAAAATATTAAATACGGTAATATACCAAAATATTATATTTTTAAGAATAAAAATTGGATAAAACGTCAACGAGAACTAAAACATGTTGCTATAGGACGTTTAAATGTAGTATCTCCAAGAGATATTGAAAGATTTCATTTAAAATTAATTTTAAATCGTGTTAAAGGCGCAACATCTTTTAAAGAATTACGTACATTTGAAAATAAAACATATAATACTTACAAAGAAACAGCAATACAAATGGGTCTAATCGAAGATGATTGACAACATTTTTGAAGAAGCTTGTAATATAATGTTACCTGTTCAATTACGTAAATTTTTTACTTGGTTTTTAATAACAGATAACTTTAATGGTAATACTATTTGGACAAAATTTAATAAATATTTTACAGAAGATTTTGACAATAATAAAAATAACCGAGCTCTTCATCATATAAACGAAATTTTAAAAGTTGAAGAAATGTCTTGTAAAGATTTTGGATTACCTGAACCTGATGAAATTTTCGATACAAATAATGAAAATAATATAGAAAATATTTTATTCTGTAAACAAATGTTTAATAATTACTACAGTCAATTAAACACAGATCAAAAAAAAATTTTTACACAAATATTAAATAATGAACATAAAATTAACTTTATTGATGGTCCTGGAGGTTCACGTAAAACGTTTTTATATAAAACTTTAATTTATTATTTTTTGTCAATAGAACAAAAAATTATATCAATGGCTTGGACTGGTATAGCATCTATACTATTACCAAAAGGTATGACCAGTCATAAAACTTTTAGATTACCTTTAGATTTAAACAATATTGAAAGTGCATTTTTAAAATTTGAATCAGATAAAAAAAAATTTCGTGAAGTTTTTGCGATTATTTGGGATGAAGCGTCAATGACACCACGTAAAGCTTTAGAAATTGTTGATAAAACTTTACAAGATATTTGTAATAATAATCTACCATTCGGAGGAAAATTATTAATTTTAGGAGGTGATTTTAGACAAATTCTCCCTGTTGTTAAAAATGGTTGTAGAAGAACAATAATTCAAGAAACAATAAAATATTCAAATCTGTGGTCATTATTTAATATAATGTATTTGAAAACAAATATCCGTTCAGAAGATACCATGTTTGCTTCATTTTTATTAGATATTGGAGAAGGTAAATTTAATTCATTTGTTATACCTGATAGTTTTAAAACAAACGACGTTTGTTTTAAATATATGAAAATATAAATTGTAGTATATCAATAAATAGAGTTATACTAACATCACATAATGAAGATGCAAATATTTTAAATAATAAAATTTTAAAACTATTAAATACTGAAGAAAATACGTATTATAGTTTAGATTATGCTACTCATAAAGATGTAGATTTATCTGATGATAACATCCATATTAATTACCCGATTGAAACTTTAAACAATATACGTGAAGGACTACCACCACATAAATTAAAACTTAAAATAAATACTATTGTAATGTTAATAAGAAATTTAAGTATTAACGATGGATTATGTAATGGAGCACGATTAAAAATTACTAAATTATTTAAATACAACATAGAAGCAGAAATAATAACAGGTGAAAACTCTGGAAACATAGTTTTTATTCCTCGAATTACATTAAACACTGGCAATTCTTCATCATTACCATTTATTTTATATAGAAAATAATTTCCTTTAATATTAGCATTTACTATGACTATTAATAAATCACAAGGTCAAAGTTTTGATAGTGTTGGAATATATATTAGAAGACCATTATTTTCTCATGGTCAATTATATGTAGCATTATTAAGGTGTAAAACCCCAGATAAAATGTCTATTGAAAATAATTCAGAAAATAAAGAAATTACTCCCTCTCTCTCTCTCTCTCTCTCTCTCCCTATCTCTCTCTCCCTCCCTCTCTCTCTCCTCCTCTCTCTTTCTCTCCCTCTTTCTCTTCATCTCTCTCTTTCTTCCCCTCTCTCCCCCAAAAGAATATCATAGTTTAAAATAAACACATGAAAGAAGTGGAATCAATTATTATTTTATATAGACAAGTACATTTTTGTGACATAGAAATATGGAATTATTTTTATAACAAGAAATCGTAAGTACTACTAAAAATAAATTCATGAAACTGGTGGAATAAATTAAGTGCAGGCAAGTCAATTATTATAATAAAGAGAATTTTTAAAATAAAATTTGTTTAATATATATTTACTATAAAAATTTGTATAAAAAATAATTACGTCTAACAAAAAATATTACAAAAATACTAACATAATAACTGTAATTGAAACACAAAAAGTTAAAAAATTTTTGCGTAAACATTTTCGAAGTATAGATCATAGAAGTCACC
Organism: Torymus aiolomorphi; assembly: GCA_036365515.1. Lineage (NCBI taxonomy): Eukaryota > Metazoa > Arthropoda > Insecta > Hymenoptera > Torymidae > Torymus > Torymus aiolomorphi. Next base: position 73,449,993 of record CM070877.1, on the reverse strand, counting down.
ACCCTCTAAAATAGTTTAACCATGAGCTGTTATACATCATAAATTCGTGTAAGTTTTTCTTACACAAGTCAATCTACCTATTATCTGCAAATATGAATTTTAATTAAACATATTCTTAAACTGTTAATGTAATTTTTTAAATTTTGGGAAATTTTCTTTTAAAGACAGAAGATACTTGCCGGACGCATCGTTTTGTAGTATTTAGGTAATCTATCAAATATTTATTTTTATATCATTATTCTTTGGAATAAGATTTATATATTATATTTTATAAAAAAATATACTTTTATTGTAACAATTTTAATGTTTTCTGAAATTTTATAGTGACAAAGACAGTAGATTAGGCCTACTGGGGATACCACTTAAAAATAAAACGCATCTTTCTATTTACCTCGAAGATGATGTGGAAAAAATAGAATAAAATATATAATTTTCAATATATTTTCTTAATATATAATTAATGTAGTTTTCTCAATAATCCATTCTTTCGTTTTAGAAATTAAGAATTAAGAACGACTCTTAAGTGTTACATTTGTATAAACTATCATCCATACAAAATATGAAAAATACCATATTAATACAACATATGAATAATATCTACGTTGAAAATAAATAAATTATTTACTTGTCAAAATTGGAGGGTTGACGAGCGGAGCGAGTAGGGGGGGTACCCCCCTAGTATATATATATATATATATATATATATATATATATATATATATATATATATATATATATATATATGACAAAATAAAAAATTAAACGGAAAAAAAATTTTAAAAAAAGCAAGGCATTCGTTATGTGAGATGATGACTCGTACGTTCCAAAGTGCAAATTTTGAAGGAGGTTGCAATAAAAGGATCAACGAGGAACCAAGAAAAATTCATTTAAAACTTCGTTTATTGGCCGACGTTTCGGTACTAATATTAATACCTTCATCAGGGATAGAAGGGAAAAAAATACATAGTTAAAACATATATACAGAATATTTTAAGCAAAAGAACCCATTAACACTTTTTTTGGCATTTTACTGACCTAATAAATTAACGAACGTTTACACCATGGTTCATAGACAAACATAGGTGACGTCGATCAAGTAATGATATAGCACATAGTGCAACGTCTGTGAGCGGATTTTATTTAACTAGAATATTTTGAAAAGAATTCGAGTTTGAAAATTTGATTTTAAGTTAACGAAAATTAAAATTTTATACGAATATAACAATGAACAGCTAGAGCTCTTACCCATCCTGCACTCTGGAGTCCCATTTTTCGACATTGAGAGAAATGCGAAATTTCCGGGGTTTATATACCTACAGGGGGGACGTTAATTTTCGCAAATTCAAATTCTGAGAGTGAGAGGAGAGGGAGCGCGCCAACAAGTAGCGTACTGGAGATCGTACGACTAACAGCGTTTATTGTTATTTTCGTTATTGCAGAAGTGTCTATTGGTTGTTTCAACGGATTTTTTATAAATGTACTTGAGATTCTTAGTGTCGTCCATTCGATTTAGGCTGTTATTTTGTGAGTGTATGTGCAACATTTCTGAAAAAGTGCGCTTACGGAAGTTTGTTTCGGTGTCTATTATGTGTGTATTCTCAAAATCTATTTTATGTCCAGTTTTTTGAACGTGCTCTGAGAGTGCGGAAGTCGTTAACGATTTTGAGACCGCGTATTTGTGTTCGTATACACGTCTGTTTAACTTTCTTTTTGAGGTGCCTACGTAAGAGGCATCGCAATCTTTGCAGTTTATTTTATAAACGACAGATGCAGTTTCGAGCGGATCTAGTTTATCTTTTCCGAGTCTAATAAATTTAAGCTTATTTATGTTTTTACTGAGTGTTTGTAGGTTTTTGACATCTTTCATAGTGCTGCATAATTTTTTATTTAAGTCTTTTATGTATGGAATGACTAAGGTCTTATTGCGGTAATCTTGTTTATTATAATTTAAGAATTGACTATTATTATAAGAGTGCAGTTTTTTAAGTGTTTTTTAATATATTTTTCAATGAATGTAGGAGCATAGTCGTTTTGAATAAGAAAGGATTTTATTATTTTTAAATTATCTTTATGGAAAGAGATATGTGAAATTTTAATTGCTTTGTCGACTAAACCACAGATAACTGCAATTTTTTGGTGGGTAGGGTGATGAGAGAAATAATTTATGTATCTTCCGGAGGCAGTCGGTTTTCTGTACCAATTAGTTTTTGCGATGTCGTTATTTTTTCTGATGATTTTTAGATCTAAAAAGCTAATGCTATTTTCTGCTTCTAATTCGACAGTGAATTGCAAAAACGGATCAAATGAGTTAAACGTGTCTAAAGTTTTTCTAATCAAGTCTTTTTTAATAATTAAGAAGCAATCATCGACATACCGTTTATATAAAATAATCGAATTTTTTAGCGAACCTAAGCATTTATCTTCAAGAAATTCCAAGACTACGTCTGCAAAAAGGGAGCTAGAACAAAAACCCATAGGGGCACCCATAATCTGCTGGTAAAATTCTCCATTGAACGTAAAAAACGTGGAATCGAATAACAGTTCTGCACCTTCAAGAAACTCTTTCCTGCTTATAGGTAGTAGGTTGCCAAAATATGGCCACTTTTTTCCTAAAGCTTTAAGAATGATAGTTTTTGAAAGGTTTGTAAAAAGGGAAACTACATCGAATGAAACGCAGCGGTAATCCTGCGGAATAATGAGATTGTCCAATAAAAGCTTAAGTTCATTGCTATTATTTATGTTAGAGGTTGGTTTCGGAATGTATTTTGAAAGAAATGAAGTTAGGGCTTTATCTAATTTATAAGTCGGACTATTGATCACTGAAACGATAATGCGGACTGGGAGATCTTTTTTGTGTATCTTAGTTAGACCGTAAGCTCTAGCAATTATGCAGCACTATGAAAGATGTCAAAAACCTACAAACAATCAGTAAAAACATAAATAAGCTTCAATTTATTAGACTCGGAAAAGATAAACTAGATCCGCCCGAAACTGCATCTGTCGTTTAGAAAATAAACTGCAAAGATTCCGATGCCTCTTACGTAGGCACCTCAAAAAGGAAGTTAAACAGACGTGTATACGAACACAAATACGGGGTCTCAAAATCGTTAACGACCTCCGCACTCTCAGAGCACGTTCAAAAAACTGGACATAAAATAGATTTTGAGAATACACACATAATAGACACCGAAACAAACTTCCGTAAACGCACTTTTTCAGAAATGTTGCACATACACTCGCAAAATAACAGCCTAAATCGAATGGACGACACTAAGAATCTCAAGTACATTTATAAAAAATCCGTTGAAACAACCAATAGACACTTCTGCAATAACGAAAATAACAATAAACGCTGTTAGTCGTACGATCTCCAGTACGCTACTTGTTGGCGCGCTCCCTCTCCTCTCACTCTCAGAATTTGAATTTGCGAAAATTAACGTCCCCCCTGTATGTATATAAACCCCGGAAATTTCGCATTTCTCTTAATGTCGAAAAATGGGACTCCAGAGTGCAGGATGGGTAAGAGCTCTAGCTGTTTATTGTTATATTCGTATAAAATTTTAATTTTCGTTAACTTAAAATCAAATTTTCAAACTCGAATTCTTTTCAAAATGTTCTAGTTAAATAAAATCCGCTCACAGACGTTGCACTATGTGCTATATCATTACTTGATCGACGTCACCTATGTTTGTCTACGAACGATGGTGTAAACTTTCGTTAATTTATTAGGTCAGTAAAATGCCAAAAAAGTGTTAATGGGTTCTTTTGCTTAAAATATTCTGTATATATGTTTTAACTATGTATTTTTTTCCCTTCTTAGCCCTGATGAAGGTATTAATATTAGTACCGAAACGTCGGCCAATAAACGAAGTTTTAAATGAATTTTTCTTGGTTCCTCGTTGATCGTTTTATTGCAACCTCCTTCAAGGCATTCTTTACTTAATAATTTGGTAGATTCTGCTTCTTTAAGGGGGCTAGACACCTTTTTTCTCTGTAATAAGAAGTCACATTTTAATACATAAATGTAAACTAATTATTTCATACTTTTTACATATAAAAGTGGGTATATTTACCTTACCTTAAAACTTTCTCCGATGGGCCTTTTATATGGTCCAGAACCATAGTCATCGATGAAACAAGTTTTTTCACTAACCGTAAGCTTTGAAATTTTCTTGTGGATGGATTGACTTCAGATTTGAACTAAATTACTCCTGAATAGTATAATTCTCATATGAGTGTAGGGATTTTTGATCTAATGAGAAAAAAAAATTTGTGCTGTTTTTCAAGTTTTTTTTTTAAATTTTTTTAAATTTTTTATATTTTTTCATAATTTTTCTGATGTAAAAATTTTTTCCGACATTTAATCCTAAATCTCTACACTCATATGAGAATTATACTATTCAGGAGTAATTTAGTTCAAATCTGGAGTCAATCCATCCACAGGAATATTTCAAAGCTTACGGATAGTGAAAAAACTTGTTCTGGACCATATAAAAGGCCCATCGGAGAAAGTTTTAAGGTAGGGTAAATATACCCACTTTTATATGTAAAAAGTATGAAATAATTAGTTTACATTTATGTATTAAAATGTGACTTCTTATTTCAGAGAAAAAAGGTGTCTAGCCCCCTTAAGATATCGCTAAGTTGACTTTGTCCGCAAGGCTAAAACTACATTGTAGCCATGGCAGATTTAACGTAAAACCATTTGCTTTAGCACTATCGCCAAAACTGCCAGAGTTTCTAGTAAACCCAGCCTCACTTTTCTCTCAGTGTTTGTCTATCTCTTTCCCAGCGCTTTATGTATTAAATATTCGGGGATATTTGTAAAAAGGCTTACCACGTCAAAACTAATTATTTCAAAGTCCAGTGAAATTTGGAGATTCTCAATTTTTTATTTTAATTTTAGGCTATTGTCGACGTGCGAAGCTGATGTTTTTAGATTTTTTGTTAAAAATTGTGTAAAGAATTTTGAGATGTTGTATACAGGGGAATTGATAGCGGAAATTATTGGTCTGATGGGGAAGCCATTTTTATGAATATTTATGAGTCCATACGCTTTAGGGATATTGAATTTTTGTAAAACGGGATCAAATTTTTTTCCAACACCAGAGAAATCACTTTTGTTTAATAATTTTATTAGTTCATTCGTCCTTCTCTCGAGGCTAGATAAGGGGTTCGTTTGTATTTCATTATAATATTTTTGATGTTGAAATAGGTTCTCTGTTTTTGATATATAATCTGATTTTTTAATTATCACTGTCGTGTTTCCCTTGTCTGCTCTGGGTATTAATAACTGTAGATTGCGTTTAATGAATTCTTTAGTTTTTGTTAAATCTATTTTTAGTTTTCTGTCGAAATAAGTGTGTTGAGATAATTTTTTGTTATAGAATTGTTTGATATAATTAAAAAAATGTTCCTCTCAGTTTTTTAGTTCGTTCTTAATCGATATTATTATTTAAAAACATCGCAAGATTCTTTATGTAATGAAAAGTTAGAGAGTTGTCAAAACGATTATTGAAGTTAAATTTCTCGCCGAGTTTCAATACATCTATGACATATGTAGGAAGTTTAACGTCCGCAACGTTCACACACCACCTTTTGTGTATGTTGTTATAAGGTCAACTGTGTGTTCTCGTGCAGGATATTGACCCTATTCAACTTTTGATCGTTCGTGTTATTGTAATTTTCACTGTATCTATCTATATCTATTGTCTTAGTATATTTTTTATTGTAAATAGCATAAGTTTCGTAAATAATTTTCTCTTTAATGAAACAGTAATGAATTTTCATTTCGTCTTATAGTAGCCGGTAAAGAGATGAACAAGGACTTTTTCTACGCTATGTTCTAACAATTTCTTTTTGTTTATGGCAAGTTTGGTTCGAATTCATATCAGATGCGTACAAAATTTGATAAACAATTGCCTGTAACTTGTAAGGTTTGAAACATTTTTTAATTTGATCCACAATACCTGGTAATGAAATCTAACAAAGATGAAAATGAGCCTTTAAAAATCGAAATTGAAGCAAAACTGAAAAAGATTAAAGCGATTTGTTTTATCATTTTTTTTAAATTGATGATATATACTTTGTTAGTACTGAAATTCCGTTAAAAAAATTTTTTTCCGTAACTTAAAGTACCGGGCTATGATACCATATGCGTTCTCACTTTACAGTATGAGAAAAATTTATTGTAGAATATTTTTTATTTAAGTACTATATCTGCCCATAGAACCCCCTTAAGGAACATTTGACAAAGCATTTCATTGTAAGTAGTTTTTAGATAAACATCGGTGATAACATTTGTGATTGTAGCCCTAAAGAGGAGAGCAATTAATAAACTCTCGAACCGTCGGAAAAAAAATCTTGTTTTCAAACTAGGAGTACGGCCATTAACTTCCTATAATCAAATTCTACAAGCATCAGCTTCAATAAACAACTTATAAAGTATTATGCTACTTCGCATAATCTTCGAGAGTCCCATGAAGAATCAATTCAAAATGCTAATGATTTTGTAGAGAACGTTCAAAAATATACAGATGCAATTAAAAAATACATTTACAAGACGTTGACGTAGAAAAATTTAGAAAAGTAAAAAATATTGATTGGCTTACTGCTTTAAGTATCATGGAATTAAAAAAACTCATTTATGGATTAAAGTAACACGTGATGATAAAGTACATTATTTTATAGTCAAGATCGCTGATTATCTGCTTACTGAATTAAGAACAATGAAACAGAAAAACAAAGGTAGTAATAAAAATAAAAAATCTAAAAGACAAAAATAAAAAAATAAAATAAATCGACCGTAAAACGTATAAAGGCATACAAGTAGGTGCGTGCATACATGCACGGACATTTTACATACTGCGTGCTTATGCGACCGGGCGGTTATTAGCTCGAACCGCTAGGTGGCTGCAAAATGGATAACTCACCAAAACTTTTGTTTATCTGAGCTTAAAATAAGCACCTAAATTTCATCAAAATCATCCCGTGAATTTTTCATAATTACTTTATACTACAGATTTCGATTAAAAGCAGCAGTATACGTTGATTTTTTGATTATATATAATGAATTCGCTTTTGAAATAGAGGTGTGTAAATCGATTGAAAGAAACAAACACCCCAAAAATGTTAAGTTGGTAGATGTTCGGGATTGAAGTACCCGAAGTGTCCGCCAGATGGCAAGCACCGACGAGCAACCTTCAATGAAAAATACTTCAATGAGTATACATATAGAGGTCTGCGGCAGCCACTATTCAGGTGCTTTATGCACATGCCTTGTTACTTTTCCCCTATACTTTTGCCTATACTTGTTGCGTACATTTGCCTACACGTGTCTTAGTTGCGACTAAGACGCATTATTTGCCTTACTTATATTTACCCCTTGCTTTACTTATTGCCCAATTGCTATTTTTTTGCTTTGCTGATATTACGCGAGGCTCTCGTATTATCAGTTTGCCTATTGCATATACCTTGCGAATTGCTTGCCTATTTTACTCGAACGCGCGTAGCGTTCTTATTCCTTCTGCTTCCAATTTTACTTTCGAGTGGGTTGGAGCAGAGACTCCAAGAGTCACACTTATTCATTTCTTCTCGTTGACAAACTCTAACAATATAAATAACTCGTACACGTTCATTCGCGCACATTTTTGGTCCTTCGAGCCGGATTGAGTTGTCAACCGAAAGGAATACTTGAAAAGCGATCGGATAAAATTCTGTTATTTAGTTGTTCTCAATTGCCAGAGATTTACGACCTCTGACAAATAAGGCGATTTCGTTGGAGATTTACGACCTCCTAACGAGACCTCGTGTGACTGATCTTCAGCCTCCGCACTCGCACGGCGGGCGGAGTCATCACATCAACTCATAAAACTCAAGAATCTTTAATATCCAACGTTTTTCAAAATGCCATCACTTTCACTTACGCAAACTATCGAGCGTCAGTTCGAATTATTTAATCGAATCTGCAATTCAAGTACCAATATCAAGAAAGTGGGCAAGAACAATATCACTCGTGAGCTTCTCGAAGCTAAGCTACAGATATTAGAGAAGAACTGGAAGGAATTCCAAGAAAATCATACTATTGTCCTATCCCAGAAATTTGAAAGTACTAGCCAAAGTGACTATTTTGTTACTGACTGCTATGGAGCGACTGAAGATAGTTACATAAATGCAGTGGTCGATATAGCCCATTGGCTTAAACAATTCCCTGAAGAAGCTAATGTGCCTGTTGCGCAGCAACCAGTCTCTATAAGGAAGTTACCTAACATCGAAGTGCCTATATTTTCCGGCAAATTCACTGACTGGTTAGATTTTAAAGATCTCTTTAAAGCTACCATCATCCAAGATGAAAGACTCACCAATGCCGAGAAATTACAACAATTGAAAACGCATGTTCAAGGAGAAGCAGCTGATATGCTCAAAACAATTCAAATTACAGATCTCAACTTCCCTATTGCCTGGAAAAAGTTGGAAGATCACTATACAAACAAACGTCGACTCGTTGCCATTTATACCAAGACCCTACTCGATCTTCCTGCCGTACACTCCGAGTCACCATCTCATTTACAATCCCTTCTTAATACATCGACAAATGCAATCTCGGCTTTAGAGCAACTCAAAAGGCCAACCAATCAATGGGATGATCTACTCGTGCCTATCATTGCTCATAAGCTTGATTTCAAAACCTTATGCGAGTGGGAAAAACAAGTCAGTAAGAGTGCCGATCCCCCTACTTTTGTCCAACTTAGTCTGTTCATCACCGAACGTATTGATTTTTAGAAACCACCTCCGTACCTAAGTTAAGTAAATCTAAAACTTCAGAAAATAGATCAATTAGCTCTCATGCTACGTTTACCGACAAGTGTGTCTTCTGTACAGACGCACATTTCATTACTCGTTGCAATGCCTTCAAAGCCAAAACCGCAAATGAACGAAAAATCTTCGTGGAAAAAAGGAAGTTATGTTTCAATTGTCTTGGGTTTCACCCAATCAGTAATTGCCGATCTGACAGAAGATGTATCATATGTAACAAACAACACCATACGCTTCTTCACGAAGATACAAATACAAGTTCTCATGTGTCTGCCACTGAACCAATACATAATCACGTCGCTTTCACTGGTCCCTCTTTTGCTGCCAACACTGACCTGCAACTAAGTTTAGTAGCTCAAAGCTCCAGCGTAGAACCTACTCTTCTGGCTACCGCGTTGGTGAAACTACGTGGTGCTGATGGCAGAATTCATACTGCTCGAGCTATGATAGATCCTGGATCCCAAAGTTCTTTTGTATCCGAGGTGTTATTAAAGAAGCTTGAACAACCATACTCTGCCACGACAGTGCCGTTGAGTGGTATTGGAGGTTATTCTCACATCCCTGCTAAGGGTCGTACAACTTTGCAACTTACATCCGCCTTTAACCCTAAAGCACATTTGCAATTAAACGCACTAGTACTTCCCTTCATTACTAAATACACGCAAAGATGCCATGAACTAAAGAATGCCTGGACCCATTTGAAAGGATTACAATTAGCTGACGATTTCAGGGAAACACCTGCTGAAATTGACATTTTACTTGGGGCCGACATCTTCCCAGAGATCTTGCTCAACGGACTGGTCAAAGGACCTTCCGGAACTCCAATGGCCCAACGCGCAATCTTCGGATGGATTATAAGCGGACCTATTGCCAAACTTAATACCTCAAAGTCTCCAATTGCAGCATTTCAATCTTAGTTTTCAGGTCGGTTTAAATGTCTGCTAAACTAATTCTGTTCGCCCATTGTATGGACGAAAGCGGGCGGTATGTTCGGGATTGAAGTACCCGAAGTGTCCGCCAGATGGCAAGCACCGACGAGCAACCTTCAATGAAAAATACTTCAATGAGTATACATATAGAGGTCTGCGGCAGCCACTATTCAGGTGCTTTATGCACATGCCTTGTTACTTTTCCCCTATACTTTTGCCTATACTTGTTGCGTGCATTTGCCTACACGTGTCTTAGTTGCGACTAAGACACATTATTTGCCTTACTTATATTTACCCCTTGCTTTACTTATTGCCCAATTGCTATTTTTTTGCTTTGCTGATATTACGCGAGGCTCTCGTATTATCAGTTTGCCTATTGCATATACCTTGCGTATTGCTTGCCTATTTTACTCGAACGCGCGTAGCGTTCTTATTCCTTCTGCTTCCAATTTTACTTTCGAGTGGGTTGGAGCAGAGACTCCAAGAGTCACACTTATTCATTTCTTCTCGTTGACAAACTCTAACAATATAAATAACTCGTACACGTTCATTCGTGCACAGTAGACTTTCCTCAATATTTAAGAGAAAACTATCCCACTGTACCTATTGGTGCAAAAATCTGTATAAAATGTAAGATAGAAATTTCTAATCTGGAAACTCAAGAAAAAAATGGATCAAACTGTAATGATCATTATCATAAAGCAGGCATTTGCAGTTCTTGATTAAATAAAAGAAACGCATTTAAAATCAAAAACTAAGCAAGAAATTCTCTTGCACACTCTGGCTCCAAAATTTTGGAGTCGTAGAAATCTCATGAGAGGATTCCGTTGATCTGAGTGGGAGGCAAGAAAAGTCAAAAATTTAGTTGCTGAACATAGTATCCTAACATCTCCAAAAAGAAAGGAAAGATATTTTCTATTGAAATTGAAAATTTAGTAAAACATTTTTATGAACGTGATGATGTAAATCGACTAATGCCGGGCATGAAAGATTTTATATCAATTAAACAGGATGATGGCAATCGAATCTATGTTCAGAAAAGATTACTACTTAGTAATTTGAACGAATTATATGCTCAATTTAAAAATGAACATGAAAATGTTAAAGTAGGATTCTCTAAATTCACCCAATTTAGATCGGCACACTGTGTATTAGCAGGAAGTAGCGGTACACATGTTGTGTGGGTTTGTGTACATCATGAGAGTATGAAATTGATGATTAAGGGAATCGAATTAGAGTACTTAACAAAAGATACAGAGTTATCTTTAAAAACTTATCATGATTGCATTCAGACAATTGTGTGCACTAATCCTTCAACAGCATGTTTTATGGGGGACTATTTAGATTGTCCAAATACAAGAAGACTAAAAGAAATGCTTCTTAAATGTCTTGCTGATAATGACACACACGAAGTACAATTTGAAATGTGGATGCAAACTGATCGCTGCTCAATAGTCTCACAAACTATGAATACTCATGAATATTTAGATTTATTTTGTGAGAAATTGATGAAATTGAAAACTCAGGATTAGTTTGTGAAAAAACAGTCTCTTCTCATCAAAGACCTAAAGGAAAATCGATTCGACGAAAAATTCATAGTTTGTTTTGATTTTGCAGAAAAATACGAATTTGAAATACAAAATCCAGCTTAATCATTTCACTGGAATAATAACCAAGCAACTATATTTTTTACATTTTATATTATTAAAGATATAATTTGGAGAAACAACCTATTTTTACTTAAAAACATAAAATGTGTTATATCTCGAAAAATATCTTTTTAATCTTTTTTTAATAGTCTAGATTGAAAGATCGGGATTTTTTACGTCGAAGTAACAATTTTCCAAAAGAGTATTCTTTTATATTTTCGAGGTATTAAGCTCCAAATACGTACCGAAGAGCACCCGGCCGCATAAGCTCGCGTCCGCGCGCAGCATTGACGGTTCACGGTTCAATTTCTTGAAAATATCAAAAAAGGCCACATAGATGAAAATCTATGTCTATGTAAAAAAACCTCAGCTTCCGATATAAACCATCAAAAAAAATATTAAATGGGTACTTTTTGAGATATAACACATTTCATGTTTTTCTTAGGTAAAAATGTAAAAATTATCAAAAATAAAGGTCACCATCGGAAAGCTGGCGAAAAAATATGTCCAAAACGTATGTAAGGATTTTTTTCATAGATACACTTTGTGACTGTAAAAACGCACTCAAAACGTAAGGTTTACGCTCGCGCGACGCGGCCTCGGAGAGTTGACATGAAACGCCCCATATACGTCTTGATAGGTATTTGCTTTCGCTATCAAGACAACAAAATTGAGCAAAAAAATGACGTTTTCGAGTTTTCTCGAAAATAAAATAAAATGCATTTTTAAGCATTTTTCTAAAAAGTGCATTTTTCAGTGAAAAGTGCATAGCTCGTGCATTTTTTATTTTTCTTTTTTTTAAATAACATAAAGGACGTGAAAGAAGGCTCAGAACTGAGTGAAATTATGTTTTATACGCTTAAAAGCTTAAAAACTGTTGAAATAGTAACAGTTTGAAAATGACATTGAAAAAATTTGTTTCTAAGATTTTCTCAGAATTTTTCGACATCGCTGAACGCATGAAATTTGATCAACAACAAAAAAAAAAAAAAAAAAAAAATAGGTGTCAAATAATTTTTGGAGAAGAACATAAATACTTTAATTTCTAAATGATCGATGAAATAGGCATACGCTGACCTCCTGATTTGAGATAGATTCGGTCGTATATGAAGAAATCCATGAAACTTTTTATTTTAGGTGAGTAAGAAAAAATTAATTTTTTTTGTAGCACATTGTTGATCCACCTTTTTTCGTAAAGTAATATGTTCAAATAACGGGAAAACGTCGGGCTCTTTTTTTTTTTAAATAGTTTTTTTAAATACTTTTTTTTAATTGGGAGAATTTCCTTTAATCGTTACAAATGATTTATTATGTAAAATACTACGTTTTTTATACTAAAATAATATTTATTTTTCATTTCACATTAATATTTACAAAAACAATTAAATCTGTAAACAATAAATTATTTTACTAATGTATTATAAATAAATAAATTAACATATTAACATAACAATTAACAATATAACTTATTAGGCTTCATTTTCGTTTCATTTTTTTTTCTGATTTTTTCTTTCGAAGCTACATCCCAGAAGCTTTGAGGTAGTACCATCGTTACCTAAATAGCGTTGAGATATTAATGAAATTAAATATATCAATTCATATTGGTCTAAAAGCGACTCAAAAAATTTTTTTAACTTTTTGGAGCGTTAGAGAAAAGTTATAAGCACTTTAATTTTTACTAATTTAACACGAAGTCTTATGGAAAATCGTGTTTCCAGCACAGTTATCTTCAAATTGCATAAAAACTGCCGCTCAAATTTGAAAACAAAATAGAGAAAATATAAATTTGATATCTGCAAACCATTTTGAACCCCTGAACGTATTGATTAGGGGCATGTGACAATAGAATTGAGCGATGAAATATGATTATAAACACAAATAGCAGACGACATGCATGAGAGCGAGAGAGATAGAATGACGGCGTATGGTATAGTTTGTGCTCTCGCTGAGCGCAAACATAATGTTTGCATGGTAGATTATCGAGACATATATTGCAGGAAAGATAGTTCAGATACAGTTGTTTACTATTTTCTGTACTCCAAAGCAACTGAAAAATTTTATTTGATTTCGAAGCTGATTTGAAATCAGGTCGAATGAGCACATCTATATAGCTTTAATATCGGATGATGTAACTAAACAAATTTTAATTTTACTTCATGTTTTTGTTTGCTACTCTTTCTCTATCTAATGGATGAAACAGACCGAGAAAGCGAAGCCCACTATATCTCTCGCTCTCAATCTAAACAAGAGCTTCGCTCGTACATTGTGATAGACGGTCCATACTTACTAAGTACGTCTATGCTGTAATATGAGGAGGTGAAGATTAAGGTAAAGGTGAATCGCTTACTGAACTAGCTCAAGTTAGAATTACAGGAGAGCGCAATAGGAACAAAATTATTTTTTCTCCTTATACTTTGGGGGTAAAAACAATAGCTCTTAGTATACGATTATGAGCGAGTTGAACAGAGCGTATTTTACGCAAAAAATGAGCTGCGCGCACCATATGGTCCGCTTCTGCTGGATGCTCCCATGTATAAGATGTATAAGATTGAACGAGCAAAACATTTTTTATATCGTTTATAATAAATTTATATACATATTTTTTATTTAAAAAATTACTTGAACGATAAAAATATGTTTAGAAACAAATTGTATAATACTATTAAGAACCTCAATTAAAATCAATTAAAAAACGGCTTTTTCACGAATTTAGTGAGAAATTTTGTTTTTTAAATAATGAAAATTTTTCACTTTTTTGTTCACGTTTTATCTCATTACCATATCATGATCATTCATTAAGCATCTGGGGAATGTTGGCTTACCTAATTACCTAAAATGGGCCGGTATTTTAAAGTACTTTACTCTCATATTAAACATGTGCCATAGAAAAACTTCATTTTTTAAGAAGAGTGGCCCATAGATTGATGAGACTTTGAATTGTAATAACTCTCTATCTAAAACTGGCACACCTATAATGTCAATGGGGATTGATTAGGCTTTGTAAAAACTAGAAAATAAAACAAAAAAAAAGTTTTTTTATGTAAAAAAAACAGAAAATTTTGTTATTTTTTAAAAAACGCAGTTTACTCTACATTTATAATTTATTCACTGTAACCATAGGCTCACTTTTAAAACATAGATTTCTGATACAATAGAGATAAAAGATATTGGAAAAAATTTTTTTCAGATTTTTTAGAAGAGACTTTTTTTTAATTTGGCTTAAGAAAATAAAAACAGTGCTGAGTTTATTTTCAAACCAATGATAAATTGATGTATTAACAAACCTTTACACAATATATATAAGGTTAAATCAATAAGTATATAGAGTACCCTTATTTTTGCAATACCTTCTTATAAAAACCCATTTTGTTAACTCATAAAAACGTCAAGGTCATTGAGAAAGATAGCGGTTTACTGAAAATTAAAAGTTTGATGGATTTTCTCATATAAAGAATTATATTCATAATTTATTTAAAATTTGTCATAGGCTAGATTACTATTTTCCAGTATGAAACGATTTACACATTGAAAATTAAAAAAGGACTGCTGGTATAAGAGTGATTTTAATAATTGCGCGCGCTTGATTTCTAGTATATCTAAGACGGGTGCCATTAACCTGTATTACGAAAAATATAATAATATATAATAATAACATAGTAATAAGTAATACTAATTTAACTGATAAGAATTTTTCCATCGGTCTTACAGTCTTACAAATTAAATTAAAACAATTAATATTTATGGCAGTCAGATTGCCCTTGTTTATAGTCACCCCCGCAGAATCTGAAATAAAAACTTAATTAAAATCTGGAAAAAACTTTGTTAGCAAAGGACGATCTGACTGCCCCCCACCACCAAAGTGCCCAACGTTTCGAGCCCGCTCCGGCTCCTCCTCAGGGACTGAAATAAGACCCGCGATACACCTCCTTATATACCCCATACCCTCTTCTTTTCTCTTACCCCCACCACCATCCACTTCCCCTCTCCAACTTTCCATTCTCACTTAAATTAATAAAGAATGATAAATGTTATCTAATTTACTTGACTCTATCATTAAATTTACATTATTCCGATTTCTTAGAATGTGAATACTTTCAAGGCTTTCCCTCTTATATTTATTCTTAATCCCCTGTTCCAAAATGGTCAGGTAGATTTTGAAATTTTGATTCTCACCACCAAATCGGAAACAAGACAGGTGCGATCAAGGGTGTCATTGACAGAGGAGCGATTAAATTGTCATATAAAGATTTTAGGAAAAAGAATTTAAATTTAGTTAGAGAAACATTTATTAAGAATAGTTATCCGATAAAATTTATTGATAAAATTATTGATGAGAGAGTGTGGGAAATTTATAATGGTGGATTGAAGTAGCGGGTAGATAATCAAACAAGGAATAGAAATGGAAAGAACGCATATTTTAGTTTACCATATGTTAGAGGTTGGTCGGAAAGGATTAGAAGGGTTTTTAGTAAACATAATATTCAAGTTTTCTTTAGAAAAGATAATAATTTAGAAAGGTTATTTAGTAATTGTAAAGACAAGGATGATAAATGTTTAAAATCGGGAGTAGTTTATAAAATTAATTGTAGGGGTTGTAATGGTTGTTATATTGGTCAAACGGGTAGATATTTGAAAAAGAGAATATATGAACATCAATATAGTTTACGCAGCTCAAGTTGTACATCGGGTTTGAAAGAACATTGTTTAAATAGTTTGCATTCTTTCGATTTTGGGAGTGTGGATATTTTGGAACAGGAGATTAAGAATAAATATAAGAGGGAAAGCCTTGAAAGTATTCACATTCTAAGAAATCGGAATAATGTAAATTTAATGATAGAGTCAAGTAAATTAGATAACATTTATCATTCTTTATTAATTTAAGTGAGAATGGAAAGTTGGAGAGGGGAAGTGGATGGTGATGGGGTAAGAGAAAAGAAGAGGGTATATAAGGAGGTGTACCGCGGGTTTCATTTCAGTCCCTGAGGAGGAGCCAGAGCGGGTTCGAAACGTTGGGCACTTTGGTGGTGGGGGGCAGTCAGATCGTCCTTTGCTAACAAAGTTTTTTCCGGATTTGAATTAAGGTTTTATTTCAGATTCTACGGGAGTGATTATAAACAAGGGCAATCTGACTGCCATAAATATTAATTGTTTTAATTTAATTTGTAAGACTGTAAGACCGATGGAAAAATTCTTATCAGTTGATAGTAAATTACAGTCGACATAAGTAATATTTTTAAAGAATAATAATTAATTTAATAATATATAATGATATATTATTATGAATCTGGTTAAGACAGTTACAAAAAGGTCTCGTAGAAGATAATATGTTTAAAAAAATTGGAAATATATGACTATATAAATACGTAATAACAAGAAAAATGTAGCCTTTTCAATGCTGTAATTAAATAAAATTTTCTCCATACCTGTGTTAAGTCATTATAAAATTTAACTCCTTCTTGTAAATTATTTTTTAGTTCTTTGAATGCGTCGAATGCTGCAGCCAACTTACACAGCGTTTGTTCACGACTAGTCCCACAAGAAGATTGCTCTTTTGCAAACTCTGCGTGTTTATTCTGAAAAAATAAATGTTTTTGTGGGTTTTATCACAAATAATAGAAAATAAATAAATAATTCTAATTCAATACAATACTGAAGCTGATTATGATTCTTTATGACATTTAAGCATACTTTTTACAGAGCAGCTGAGCTTATCAGCAATCGTGTTGTAGATGCTAGTAAAATTATTCATACATTCTAGATGAATACTGGGAAATAATTAATATTAACTGCGGATACTATTTGGAATTTTATTTTTACCTTGAACCATTTAGAAAGAGAGAGCGTTTTATAATAGATGTGATATAGTAGAGAGTAACAAAGGACCCCGCACACAATGTATGGAAAATAATCATTCGGTCAAATTGGATCAAACTTGGGGAAAAGATAGATCTTGAGGTCCTGAACAAAAGTTCTCATGGGCAAAACCCCCCAAAATTTGACCGAATGATTTTTTCCCATACATTGTGTGCGGGGTCCTTTAAATCCGTGGACACTGTATGTATCGTTTATATATCATTGCATCCAAAGTTTAAAAAAATAACTATATATTTACAATCTTTCGCAAAATTTGAAAATGGATTTTGAGCGAGCTTATAATAATTCAGTGGAGGGGGATAAATAAATAAAAAAATCAATGTGTCAGTTTAACAATGTATTCAGTACAACGAATTACAATTGGAGAAATAGGCAGAGATCAAATTGATAACTGGTATTGTGCGTATGTATGGAGTGATGGGATGGGTAGTCTTCCTGTAAACGAGAGATATATGATATGTTAATATGTGTAGGTAAATGTGTGTGCAATGTATGTAATAGTGCAGCGGTCGCAGGGGTACCTCACATAGTTTTTGGAACATCTCGCCTTTCTTTGCCAGATACTGGCGAAAAATTATCTTCAGAGTGAGAGTAGACTGATCTTTGCGATTGGCCCGGTGGAGCTAGAAGTAGCAGTTTTAATGTCCGCCACTCGAAACATACCAGCTGATCCTGGGCAAACCTACGTGACTCGAGCTAATGGCCACTTGCAAGGTGGATACTGTCGGTTGTGTAGCAAACACAAGTCACAGACCTTAATTTGAGTCTCCATAGTGCAGCATTTTGATGCTACTGTAGTGTTCACAGGTATACCTGAGACTATCAGTTTCAGAAGTGCTCATACATGTTTCGGAGCATCTGCCACCTGTTCAAGCAGGGGGAAGAGAGTTCAAGCATTGATGACTCCGATACTGTAGTTAGAGGCTGCCCGATTAAAAAATTTCCCTGAGTCGAGGCAGTCAAATCCTCCGAATCAAAGGTGATTGGCTGAAGCGACCGTGAATTCAAAGCCGCATCGACTTGAGCGAGGAGTGTGGTCGTTTCCTCAAATGTTGAGAGGGTTTCTTCGATGATTCTTTTTAGGTGAAATTTGATTTGACGCCCGCCTCCCAAATACCGCCAAAATGTGATGCTTCAGGAGGGTTGAAGCGCCACTTAGTTCCATCGTTAGCCAAGAGGCAAGCGATTTCTTGTTGTTGAGTACTTGCTTGTTGAAGTAAGAGCCTGAGCTCTTTGTCTGCTCCGAAAAAGTTGAGGCTGGAGTTGCTCTTGCGTGTCAGCAATAAAGCTAGAAACTTGTATTATCAAGCTAGTTTGTGAGCACCAAGAAATTCTTCTGCTGAGTAACCGGTGAAGACTTCTAAGTACATAGTCCGGGTTGACAACCACACAAATACTGCGGCGGTTGCTCCGCTGCTGGTTCGTCCTCGGCGTCGGAGTCCCAGTTCTCATCCTGGTAGGGCCAGACCCGCTGCGCTGTCGGCGCCGAAACAGCCACGCCGCCTGCGGCCCCGTCTGGCTGCACAGGGCTGCCAATGGCCTTCATCGGCGCATTCTCAAAGAGATAGCGCTCCAGCTCGTTCTCCGCCCGCCCGCTCTCCTCCCTCTCCACATCCTTACGCGCTGGCTGCTCGGCTGCCGGCGACAGCGACGGCTCCCCCGCGCCAACGACAGTGACCTCCGGACTTTCGCCCCCCTCGGCACCACCATCGAATGCTTTCTCCATGTCGCCCTCCGATGGCTCGTCATCTATGAGGATAGGGTCGTGTAGGCGGCGTACTACAACCTCCGCTGCCCGATCTCGCATCAAGGCGAGCTCGCGCTCTGCTTCCATGGCCTCTATCCTCTCAATCGCCCTGAAGATGGCTTCTATGAAGCCGACGGTGGCCCTCTCAGCCTCTCTCTCCTCCTCCATCATGTCATACCAGCTACGGCTGGACTGCGGGCGACTCTCCTTAACCACAGGCACCACTACTGGCTCTCTTCGGGGAGATAGTGGCCTCCCCATTCTCAAAGGGGAAGGCGGCCTCGCCGCAGTTTCCTCCACAGTAGCGCGTGACTCGCTGTTCATAATTCCTAGGAAACATAAATGAATTAGATTGTTGTTAACGATGCGATCTGCATAACTCGCAGGGGAATATATCGCTTGAGTTCCAAAACGTACGCCTTCGTGATACGCCGTGTATCACCACTAACACTCTCAAGAACGTAAACTGTCGGCGATTTAATTTCCACGACTTTAAGCGGTCATACTTCCGTGCTAGCTTCGCTGAGAACTTATTAATTCCACTAGATAACGGGTGAATTCGCCGCATCACCAAGTCCCCCTCGCCAAACTGAACGGTAGGCTTATTTTTATTGTACTCTCGCGTCTGCTTTTCTCTCGCCTGACCAATGTGTCACGGCACCAAATCTCGCAACGCATCTAGCCGTTTAATGCTATCTACCCAAACCTCCGGCGGCACTCTTAATACCGGACACGCTCCCTCTATTTCCTGCGCAGACTCTTTACTGGACGCGGATTCCTGTCGAAATTCAAAAATGTCGGCGACACGCGCGTCGTCACTTGAATCGCACTATTAATTGCGTGTCGCAATTCATGTATTCATGCGCGCCCCAGTTACGATGATGGCTCCCACAAACGCAGCGATCATAGTTTTTAAAGTCCTGTTACTTTTCTCTACCGGATTGGCCTGCGGATGATACGGCCGCATCGTCACGTGTTTTACTCCATATTCCTCCAGCACTTTTCGCAGTGTAGGATTATCAAACTCGCGCCCATTATCGGTTAATAAATATTCCGTGTCTCCCATAGAAACAAGATTAATTCCTCTAACGCACGCACCACTGACTATCCATCAGCATTCCTAATCGATTTTAATTCTACCCACCTTGTAAATAAATCCTGAAACACGATTAAGTACTTCATTTGACTTTTGCTAGGTGGAAACTCCATTAAATCCGCGGCTACTACTACCCATGACCTTTCTGCTATTCTGCTACCAATCAAACCCTGCGCTCCCGTCTGTGTTACTTTATACATTTGGCACTGCTCGCACGCTCGCACAAAATTTCTAACATCGTATTACATGCCCTTCCAATAGTACTCGCGCACTACACGCTCGTAGGTTTTCTCTACATCGAGGTGCCCCGACGACGGTGCCCAGTGCGCGTCTGACATAACTCGCTCTCTTAATTCAACAGGCAACACTAATTTTAATTTCTCCTCGTGGCTTACGATCGGATCTAGTAGCGGATCCTCGCGATACCTATACAATTTTTCCTCGTCCACTATCCAATCTTTATATTTCAACGGCGTCGGTGGAACCTCATTCAACATGCGCAGATACCACGGATAACGAACTTCCTCAAACGCGGCTGTCTCTACTTCTACCTGTCCGTACATTCATGAGAACGCATCAGGAAATTTGTGTAACAAGCCCTTGCGATGCTTGACTTCGAAGTCCTATTGTTGCATTTCAAATGCCCATTACGCCAATCGTCCCGACGGCTCTTTTAAATTCCTCAACCAT
Source organism: Torymus aiolomorphi (assembly GCA_036365515.1). Classification (NCBI taxonomy): domain Eukaryota; kingdom Metazoa; phylum Arthropoda; class Insecta; order Hymenoptera; family Torymidae; genus Torymus; species Torymus aiolomorphi. The sequence goes on along the minus strand of CM070877.1, from coordinate 73,429,194 downwards.
TTAAGCGCGCTGTGATCTGTAATCGCCGTGAACTTATACCCCTTCACGTACGATCTAAACTTCTTAATCGCTCACAGCAGCGCGAGACATTCCTTCTTGGTCGTCGAGTAATTTCGCTCCGCTGGCATCAATGTCCGGCTCGCATAAATAATCGGGTGCTCTCTGTCTTTGAAATTTTGCACGAGAAGCGCGCTTAGAGCGGAATTACTCGCATCGCACTGTATAATAAAAGGCTTCGTGAAATCCGTACACGCAAGAACAGGGGCTTGCGTCAAAGCATCTTTAATGTTTTTAAACGCTGCCTCCTACTCCTCTCCCCACTCCCATTTCTGCCCCTGAAACGTGAGGCTATTAAATGGCAATTTCATTTCCGCGTAGTTCTCGATAAAACGCGCGTATCATCCGGACATACCTATAAATGTCCTAACCTCGCTAACATTTCGCGGCGTAGGATAATTTAACACCGGCACCACTCTATCCGGATCTGGCCTCAATCCCTCATGATCTAATAGACAACCAAGATATGTGACGTGCGCGCAACAAAACTCACAATTCTTACGCTGTTCAACTAAACCCGCATCCGCAATCCTACGCAATACTATCTCCCACTTTAAATGATAATCGAATGTCTCTGTTACTATTATTATATTGTCTAAATAGCAGAATACGTACGGCTCACATTCTGGTCCGAAAAGTGCATCGATCAATCGCTGAAAAGTCGCCGGCGCGTTTGCTAAACCAAATGGCATTCTCGTAAACTACCAGAGACCTGATCCTAGTAACGCAAAAGCAGTATATTTCCTACTCGAGCACTCCAACGGTACTTGATAGTATTATATGCTTGGCGCAAATCTACTTTTGAAATATATTCGTGTTATTATAACACAGCATACCGTTATTCTATTTTATTTATTACACAGGACACTGATTAGATGTCACTTTTTAATTAATCACTACATTATTTGTTATCAATAAAATTTTCAACTAGATAGATGATATATTAAAATCACAATTTTCTTTTTTTATTTTGGAGAACTAACTTCAACACATAATACTTTTTTCATACTTTGAGTGTAATACTGTCTAAATAAACATCTTAAATGTTGCTTCCTATAACAGCTTTTGTCACATTTTGAGAATCATTTGAATCTTGTATACACATTGAAGAATCAAATCAGGATATTTCTACGTTATTTTCTTGCAGATGACGCTTGTAGATTTCCATTTCTTCAGGCATTGTTTATAATATTTCTACTGCCAACAAACAGCATTGAAAATGAAATGCAGATTAGCCGATTAGCGTAATGAGAGAAAAATCCATAAAAATGATGTTGAAAACTTGTATTTAATGGGACTACAAAAAATTATTCAGAAAATCCACATTCACAAGCTAAAAAATAAATAGATAGAATATGTATTTTTTAATATTCGTTCTCATTTGTGTTAATTTTCTAAATATAATAATATCTTACCAGCAACTATTTTAGAAGATCTATTTTCTATAGGTCATGTAGGTCTCCACAATGACTCCATATACTATAACTGTACGATCTTCTGAAATAAATAAAATACACTCAAAGTATCTATTTCAAGAATAATTTAAACGTGTTAAAAAACGTATTGAGTATTTTATTGCTTCCACAATTATTTAAATACTCAAAACAATTAAAAAGGTAAGTTATGCTTATCTGACTTGTCTCTCTCAGCTTATTATCACTGCAATAACGCGAGTCAAGTACCTATACCTGCAGAGTCCAATACAAGAAATATTAACACTGATGCATCAGCTGCATGCGGGAGCCGACCCCTCGATACACGTGGCAACGTCGCGCTTACACTCTCTCACTCACTATAGCAAATTTTCTGCCTTGAAGTTGACTCCGGAAGAAAATAACTAAATCCAGTTCTTAATTCCCGTTTCCGAACTTCCGGGGGCACATCATTGCTCATCAGGGTTGGTTTCACTAAAACTCTACGCTCATAGTTCGTGACTGAAGGACTGGTGGCGCCGTACGACGGCTTGATGAGGAAATTGAAGCGCGAATTCTTTCAGCTGTTTTTTAGAGGCGTGATTGCGTGAATTCAATCAGATTTACGTATTTCAATGATTGTATACGAGATAAATAGAACAGGAGGATGCCTACATATTTTTTATTGTTAAAATAATCATTTTTTTCTGATTTTCCATTATACACTGTTACCGATTTTGTGTAAAATATGCATGAATTCATGGGCTTATAGTTTCGATTTTACACAATTATTTGTACACGAATGACTGTTTAAAATAGAGAAATTCATATTTTACACAATTTTCGTGTAAAATAGGGATAAAACTTTTGAGAGTGTAAAAAATCAAGTATTATAAATGCTAGTTTTTCGTAACACGATTTTTTATTATTTATTTATATTATTTAATATTTTTTATTTATATAATAGGAATATCATCAGCATTTTCAACATTTTGAGGCTGTTTTAACAAATTCAACATTAGTTCCCTGGGTTCGAAATTGGTGCAATTCCACGAATTCTTAATGCATTAGCTGGCTTGTAGTAAAGCGTTTACCGTGCTTAAGTGCAGGTTCTTACAAATAGCAGTTTTCGTCTACTTAACTTTGCTCTATGTTTATTAGAAAAAAATTATTAATTTCATAATAAAAACAATAATACATGTATATCTAATAATATATATCTAATAATAATATATGTATATCTCGTGTACAATCATTGAAATTTGTAAATCTTAAATATCTGAATTAATTCTCACAATCGCGCTTCTAAAAAAAGCTGAAAGACTTCGAACGTCAATTTCCTGATTAAGCCGTCGTGCGGTGCCATCCATCCTTCAGTCAGAAACTATGAGCGTAGAGTTTTGGTCAAAACAACCCTGGTTCTCATATTGGCCGTGTGTTCCGGAGTACCATAGATTAGGGACAAAACGGAGGCAAAACACAGAATCTTGTTCGTATATTCTGTACTATACATTAGATTTGGTGAAATATAAATATAGTGAAATTCAAGTTTTAAAAATTATCAATTGATTATGGATGAACCAGGTGATAATTGTGATTTGCTATCACAAACTCAAAAACAATTATTAACAGATAGTATATTCAACTGTGTAGAATTATTGATACGTCTTAATTTTATAAATGAACTGCTCAGTGAAAAATATTCTACAGGAGAAACTCTGACTTTTGGAAATTATTTGGCAAAGTCTATTATTAAAATGTCAAAAGAAATGTGTTTTATTGAAGAGGAAATGCTATTTCTTCATGAAGAAAACATTGAAGAGAACATTGAAAGCCTTGATGCGGATGAACTAGCTCTTACAATGGATGTTCAAGAAAGTGAACAATTAACTGGAAGTAAGATTAAATAAAATCTAAGAATATTATACACTTTGACAATTTACAAACTTACATATGTAAATACTACCAGGCAAATAATGTTGCATTTGTGTAGGTTTTGTATAATATTATTTATTTAGTTATCTATGTATCAGAAAACATGAATAAAAATATCCTTATACATTTGTTATTTTCATTAATTTTTTTATATTTGGTCATGTTTATTATTTTTTAAGCACTAGATATTTAGACTCTTAATTAATTCTAAAATTTCATAATTTTTTCTGAAAGATTACTATAAGTTTTAATAAAAGTTTATAAATAAATACAATTTTTTATTTTCATTTTTATGTGCTCTAAAACAAACAAAACCAAACAAACTTGAGCAATAAATTTTTAGTTTGGGTTGGCATAACATGATTCCAATTTTAAGAATTTCTTTTACATTATTTTTAGGTAGTAATATTACCAATGCCAGTTCAGAGGATCAATCTACTCCAAGTTCATATGAACTGTCACCACAGCAAGCGATAAACCACATTCCACTTGATTATAAAATAAAAGTATGTAATTTACATCGAGAGCATCCTAATTGGAAATTATCAACAATACAAAAAAATGGAGGTCAAAGGCTAACTAGATTAGATGATTTGACTCGTTGGAAGAAACACATAGAGAATGGTGGAACCGTATATGACAAATATAATTTTATCAATACATGGACCTATGAGAGATTTAAGGAAAGGCGTCAAAGTGGAAAACCTGTTTTCACAAGAGACTTGCAAGTATGGGCAATGCAAGCAGCTCTTCAATTTCTCTCAGAAAATTTTCAATTTAATGCTTCAAGATCATGGCTTATTAATATTAAAAATAAGTATCGAATTTCAATGAGGAAAGTAACAAGATATATAAAGCCAAAAGAAAATAAATCTGTAGAAAACCTGCTCCAAACAGCAAATGATTTTCAAACTGAATGCGCCTCACTTATACCAAAGTATAATTTAGATTTTGTTATAAACACGGATCAAAGTGGATGTGAGTATCGAATGAACGTACAAAGAACATTAAGTACCAAAGGTTCAAAACTTATAGATGTTTTTATTGGGGATTTAAATAAGGTTACACATCGTTATACTCTACAGTATTCAATAACTGCTTCTGGAAAACTTTTGCCCAAGATATTCATTTGCTTACAAGAACCTAAAGGATTATTTGGAACAGTGGTACAAAAGGATGTTGACAAGATGGTAAATGCATTTGGGAATGTGTACGTAACTTGTTCGAAGTCAGGCAAGCTTACATCAGAAATAGTGAAAGTTTACTTGGACTCTATTCTGAAGCCTTATGTACAAGAAGATTTTCTCCTTATTGTGGATAGTTGGGGTGGCCAAAGTAATAAAACGCTTTCAGAAAAATTAGATGAATTTGGCTTCAATTACGAGATTAAAATTATTCCAGCTGGCTGTACTCCTTATGCTCAACCTTGCGATGTGTATTTCTTCAGGCAGGTTAAAAATTTTATTAAAAAAATTCAAAATTGTACAACTGTACTTTTAGAAGATCGACAAATCAATACAAGAGCTGATGCTGTCAAAATTCATAGTTTAGTTCATAACCAATTATCAGCCCCAATCTTTCAAGAAATGTTGGAGTACGCTTGGTATGCTTCTAAATTGATATCAAGAAGGAAAGTTTCCTTTAATGTTAATCAAGTTTGTTTTGCTCCTGAATACTTGAAAAAGAAATGTGAACTAAACGATTGCCAAAAAATTTGCTTTATAAGATGTTCATTATGCAGACAATATTTATGTTTTAATTGTTTTTATGATAACTACCACCAAAAAGATTGTTCTCAATACAGTCGTTAATTTAAATGTGGAAATATGCAAATATTTAGGAATAAATTGTGATTATTGCGATTAAAAGTAAAAATGTATAAAAATTTGTAAATAATATTATAATAACACAAATCTAGTTTAAATAAAATAGTTTTCTTTCCTACATAATTTATGTATATGTCACATTATATTTCATAAATTTAAATTAAAAATCGAAAATAACTTATTAATTTAATAAACAAAAGTAATAAAAATATAGATGCATCAATTTGAAAAATTAATATTTAACAATTTCATTCACATGTTTATTTTCTTGTCTCTAAGTTATTTTCTATTAAAAAGTTATTAAACTTTTTATCATTATTAAAAAAAATATTATGACTGACTAAAAAAATCCAATGAAAAATCATTCAAAGAATTTTCCAAGGATTATATTTATAGAGTACATGCCCTGTATTAACACACTTTTACTATTGGAAATTTTTTTTATAGAAATTAGAATAAATGAAATATGTTACTAAAACTTCTAATTTATTGAAAACAGCGGTATGAAAACATAATTAAAACTCGTATTTTTCTATTATCTTTGAACAATATTTCAACCATTGTAGAAGTAGCTTAAGCTATAAAAACGAAACCCATCTATAACTATTTACCTAACAGCTGACCATAATGGCAACACTATAACATAATAATGTATCTAGGTAGACTGCATATGGTGTATGTTTTTTTACTACAAGATTTTTTAAAAGGTTCTTTTTTATATAAATACCTAAATTTTTTGATGAGTCTGAGATGTTGTCCACAGATGAAAGGTTAATGTATTCCATTAAAACGTTATTGAATGAAAGCTGTCAGATAAGTTTTTTTGTTCAAAATTATATAAGTAACAGTATTTAAAAAATTAAGAATTAAGCTTTGTGTACGATTATCTTATTTCAGGTATACAAATGAGCCTTGAGAAGGAATAAATATATAATTTATTGTGGACTTCATCAATATTGGTTTAAAGACCTAAAGTAATATTAAATCATAAGAGATGAATATGATAGAAGTAATGTTATTCAAATATATTAAAAAGATATATAATATGAATTATGAGCTGAAAAGTTATTCAAGTGAAAATAATTAATATCATGTCGTAGAATATTTATTGAACTACGTCTGTGAGATATATTTTATTTCCAAAAGGCGAATGTGAGACAAATATAAAAAATAAATTTCAAGTAATTATTCAATTATTATGTCAATTAGAAAAATGTATATGTAGCTTTCTTAACGCTAATTTTAATGGATAGTTTCAAACTTCTGTACTTTATAGGAAAAATTAATTATTTATTCCCACATCAAATCATTAATATTAAAGTGGCATATTATTTATAACTAGATGTAATTATAAAGAGATAGAATAACATAAAGAAATATGATCCGATGTTGTTTAAAGATCATTTGGGAAAAGTAGACGGTTGTGATGAATTATGTGTCTGAAAAGTTATTCAAGTGAAAATGATTAATATCATTTCAGTATTACAACTAACCTCTCAAAATATTTATTGGACTTCGGCTGTCAGATATATTTTATTCCCTAAAGGTGAATGTTACACAAATAATGTATGTACGATAAATTTCAAGTAATCATTATATTATTATGTCAATTATGAAAATGTATATGTAGCTTTCTGAATGCTAATTTTAATGGATAGTTTCCAACTCTGTACTTTATCGAAAAAATTATTTATTTATTCCTATACCAAATCATTAATATTAAAGTGGCATATTATTTATAACTAGATGTAGTTATAAAGAGATAGAATAACATAAAAAATGATTCCTATGTTGATTAAAGATTATTTGGGAAAAGTAGACGGTTGTGATGAATTATGTATATATTTCTATTTTTAACTGGATCTGGATGTTAAGTTCCTGTTAATAAATAAAAAGCAATTTATAAAACAGTTGTAGTTGATAAAACAACATGTATTTATCATATTTAAGGTAGCAAGAGAGTGAATAGATAGATATAAAGTGATGGGCATATGTTGAATGTAATCGTAGGTGCGAAATCATAAAATAAGCAAAAACAGCTAAAATTTGGAACTTCCCATAGCTGTATCTTTTCACAGGAAGCCCATTGGCCTAAAAGCCTTCACACAGCCTCTTTTTATGATAAAAGAAGCCTCTTAGACCTGGTGTCATGAAAATCCAGGACCCGCACTCCTTGGTCCCTCCTTGTTAGTAAAATCTACCGCCGCGCTCTCTTCTCCCGCGGCAGCTACTTGCGCTTTTGTCGCGCTCGGCGGTTCCATAAATGCAGCGCTCTGTATATGCATCTTCTCCGCAGACGGAGGAGGTGCATATCGGCCATCAATCTGCTTGCGACGCTCAAATCGACGACTGTACTTGACTATGTCGTCCAACGTCTCGACTACCTCATCCATGATCGCGCGGCGAAACTCAGGCAAGAGATTTCGGTACGCACGATCAACCTGACTGTCCGCGCTCGGCGTCAGCTTAAAGGAGGGAGACCTGTTTGAGAGGTGCAAGTTTATACTTCGAGGTGAAACGAATATAGTTCACGTTACCCTTGTTGTCGACTGCTCGTAGATACAAACACGCAGCAAGAGCGCTTGCTAACGCATCGGAAAATCCGTGGAGATCAGCGAATCGAAGATCCTTTGATAATTTCATCCGTCGAGGCACTGAGAAATGTTTAAATCGAGGAAGTTCATCGACGAAAATGTCCGATTTGTGCTTCAGATGTATCGGCAGACGTTGAAACCATTCTATTCCGTTGTGACACAGTGACTGTATACAAATTATGAGTGACACTGTGACCGGTGTGATCCATCCCAGTGGTTCATAGAGTTGAGCGATAGGAGACGGAGCTCTCCATTACGTGAGTTTTGAAAAAAAAAATGGAGAGTTGCCTTGGAAACAGATGCCATCAAGAAGTGGTTGCCACGCTACACCGAGCATCGAGACGGCTTCTACCTGATGCCAAAGCAAAAATTGTGCATCAGCTTGGTGCTCTGCAGGCACGTCGGATAAGATGTCACAGTGATTGGCAACCGCCTTGCTGAGAGGAAAACCGCCCGCCTTGAGCAGTTCTACAAAGTCTGACTTGAGGCATCAGACGAGGTGGTTACATGCACACGCTTAACTACCAGCTCAGGACTCACTCTCTGGTTGGGATGGTTCGCGTTCACCTGCTCGGGCAGCCGAACTTTCCTCGCGCAACCACTGCGCAGCGTCGGTGCTGCGAGGGTTTCCTCCCAACTTCTCTCTTCTTTCCCCGCTGGGAAGGAATGGCACCATTACCGGCTTCTCGCGCTACTCAGTCGCACTCTCGACCGTGGCGCGTATACACACACTCTCTCACCTACACGCAAATTTACCTTTTCGTTGCCACTCGAGTCTTCACTGCGTGGCCTCGTCTGCTTCTCTCTCACCGTGGCTTTCACTCCCGGTGCTAAATTGCTGTCCAGGTCGTCAACGAGTCCTCTCTTCGGCATCGTCTCCCTGCTTCCTCACTCACTTACAAAACCGCTCGCTCGACAGTCCGGGGAAGAGTGTCTCGAGAGAGGCGCTCTCTCACCCTCTCCTACCTCCTTCGTGGCGCTCGCGGCGCGCTGCACCCTAAAATTGTCGACGAACGCCGGTTCAGGTCCTTTCGCGCTCTCACTCGTACACTCATACTCGACGCATTTTCCCGCGTCGCAATCGACCGCTTCCTCCGGCGTGCCTGCTCGAGCAAAATGTCGTCTTTGTAGGAAATTTGGTTCCTACATCAGCAGCGAACTGGTATAGCATTCGAATAGCTTGATACGGCAATGGCGCAAGACCGTACGCGACAATGCAAAGGTCGAAGATCGTGACAGTCGTCGTGAACCACGGAACTTGCTGGAAAAGTTAGTCATGTTCATCAATTAAAATTTGGCGGGACATATTTGCAATGGTGTCTAAAAGGCCGTAGTGATAGGTTCTTCACAGCAGTAAAATATCGAAGAGGTGAAGTTGTAACTCGGGCCAGTGTGAAGGCAGCCATTGACCGAAAGTCCTGAGGACAGTTTAGGAAGAATGTGTGTTGTCACCTGCCAATAGTATCATTTGAGAGATAAGATGGAATTTTGATAACTGTTTTCTATTTGAATGTGTATCTGAGTACAGCTCTTACACCAGGTACCGGCAAAAGGAAATTGTCGGGGTGCTTTTATGTATTGCGCAAGCAATTCGGATATAAAGATGACTTCCGAACAGGGATCAATGTGTGCTCGAGCACACGAAGTACGGGCGCGTCCTGGTGTCACAGAGACTCTTGCAGTGGTCAGTAGAATAGACCGCGGCTGTGGAGATGCCTGTATGGCGTGCAACGTGACGCTAGAACTTCATTGCGACATGTTTGCAGCCATCGGAAATCCGCGGAAGGTAGCCGCAGGTACAGCACTGAGCAGAGATACACTACGCTGTTCAGCGCCGAGTATAGGGGCAATTTGAGTAGAGGTGTTGGTTGATTGGATCAGCCGAATGAGTCCGCTCGTCGGAGGGTTCTTCTGTCGGGTATTCACTTGCATTGAGTAGCGTGTGGTCGATGGAGCAGAGCATAATGTTGGCGACGGCATGTGCACACGTGCTCGTGGACTTGCTGAAAAGGAATGCATTCCCAAGCAATTCCCATAAAGTTGCTTTTCTAAAACAAATGCGTGACGATTATCAAGAGAACAAGCCCGAAAATGATCGCAGTCACTAATGAAATATTCACTCTGACATTAGGAGCAACGTCGAACGTATTTTGATACATTGTGAGCAGAAAGTCCAGAATTGACATTTTTAGACGATAACAGCGACCGTTTCTGCGTCGATTGACCACCTGTCAGTACAGTAGATTGCTACGTTGGTGATGTCTTAAGGGGATCAGACACCTCTAAAATATTTTTCGTAAAATGATCTGATAAAAATAAACTTCAATAATTAGAAACATATAGAAGTAATATTCTGAAAGTATATGTAATTTGTGATAAAATGAGACCCAATAAAATTTTTTATCGATTTTATCCAAAGATATGGTCATTTCTAAATTTTGGGTTTACCGTCGACTCCAGGCCCAGAAACTGCATATATTTTGATGGGACAGGTCCTAAAATCTTCGTATTTTATATGACTATTGACTGAAAAGTTGTATGTATTAAATTTACTCGAGTAAATAATTTTTTACGGTCAAAAATTGTTAAAAAATCTTAAATTTAAGTCAAATTCAGATTTCTTAGCAACTTTCGACCGAAAAAAATTATTTACTCAAATAAATTGGATACATACAACTCTTCAATCAATAGTCATATAAAATACCAAGATTTTAGGACCTGTCCCATAAAAATATATGCAGTTCCTGGATCTGGAGTCGACGGCAGAGCCCAAAATCTTACATAATGTAGAAAACAACTTTAAAGATAAAATTACCAAAATACATTTTTATTTTTTCTGTAACTCCTTCTCTGGCCTAAAATATAAAAAGGTATTGTATTTAGCTTAAAATCTTTTATATTTGGAACAAATATTCTGATACCTCAGTACCCGATCCTTCAGGTTTGTAAGCTATAAGCATACGTAGCAGCAACAACCACAGCCATATCAGTCAGTCAAGCATTGTTTAGTGGTCAAACATAAAGTTCCCTTGGGGTTTTTGTATCCACATGTTTTTAATAAATTTTTTCGAGATCCGTGTTGTTTTTTATCTGCTAATTCGCAGGTTTAAGGGGTGAAAATCACCTCTAAAGTTCACCGCCGAAAACAGTTTTTTCTAAATATCTCGGCTTGAAATCAATATTTTTCGATGAAACAAAATGGAGGTTATTTCTTATGAAAAGCACAAGTAATCCACGGTGATTTGAACAGAGAGGGGATGCGTCTCCTATTTTTTACGGGGTAAAAACAGTTTCTTTGTCATAATTTTGTAATAAAAAATTATAAATAGACTAGAAAAAGTGGAAAAAATTTATTAATACACAAAATAAAAAATTTAAATTGACCGATTCGGCATTTTTATAAATTTCACCCTTCATGAAGGTAAACCACCCCTAACACCAAATAACTATTAACGTGTATTTCAAACCATAAAATTTCATATTAGATTTGTGTATAGAGATTTTCAAGGTCGCTGATCACAAATCTGTCGTCAGATTAAAAAAATTCAAAATGGCAGATCCAATATGGCGGACGAAATTGTCAAAAAAATCTCTAATTTTCATAAAACCTTACATCTAGGGGTTATTAAGGTTGCTGATTACTAATCTGCTGTCAGTTTTTCAAAATAAAAAATAGCGGATTATGTATAGCACGATACAACGTACCAGAAATGCTGAAATCGTTAAATCCTAAAAAGTACGAAACCACCGTCAGGCCGAAGGCCTGTGCTTTTGAATCCCAAGCTCCTAAGACTTATAACCCCAAACTCTTGAACTCTAGACAGTTTGAAGGCCTGTGCTTTCTAACCCCATATCCCCAAACCCTTGAACCCCAGAAAGGCCGAAGGCCTGTGCTTTTAAATCCCAAACACTTAAACCTCAGACAGACTGGAGGCCTGTACTTCTAAATCCCAAACACGTAAGCTGTATAATCCAAAACTTTTAAACCTCAAACAGGCTGAAGGCATGTGTTTTTAAACACTATAACGGAAGAGAAGTGTTAAATGGAAATAAAGTGATTTAATAGTCTTGCTATAGTTGTATCTACATTCCCTTCTACATATATTTTTTATCAGTGATATATATTTTTATTTATATATAAATATAAACATACATTTGATTGTATATTTCCAGTTAATAAACAATTTTACATTTCTCATTCATATCTATTCTTTATAATCAGTACAGTAATTATAGTCTTCAAAGAAATGTTGAAGGCATAATGTTTTCTAACACCAGGACCATTTAACGATTCCAACATTGGAACATACTGGTATTTCACATTTTACATTGGATCTATCTCTGAATGCAAAATGAACAGGATTATCGAATTCTTCAGGTATCTTTTCAAAGTAACCACTCTTATACCAAGAGTACTGAAATAAATTTGTGTACCTTGGGGAAGACAGTTGATTATGTATTAATGATTGAAGTTTAATTATGTTATCTCTTAAGTGCAAATTTAAATCTTCGTTAATTAATATAACATTATCCGAAAAACGCTTAACGTAATTTTTCCATATTCTGAATCCATAAACGTCTAACGGCTGTATTTTTCCAGTAGTTACTTGTGGGATTTTTTTAATGATAACTTCTTTATTAGCTGGTTTTACTTCTTCAATTACTTTAGGACAGTGTCCACTCCATGAATCAAGTAAGAGGACACTTGTTGAGCCCACGTTTGGAAAATATACTTCCTTGAGCCAAACTTTAAAATGATCAGCAATAAATATTTTGACGTTATTTTCTTTTTAATTTTGTATAGGATTATACTCTTATAATGTATTTTGTATTCCAAAATTTTAAAAATCTAATAATCGTTAGTTGGACTATCCTACAGTGATTAAGTTTAGTTTATTTCAGTTTTATAATACAACTATTACAATTTTAAAATTATTAAATGAAGCGTGATATCAACACATTCATGGAACTGAACTGAACCATTGCAAATCAGCCTCTAAAAAAATTTCACGATAACGCTGCAATTGTGCTTGCTTTAAAAAAATTACAGTAAGGCTGCCCAAAAGTTGTAGAAGTAAATTACACTGCATTCTATTATTATGATTGTAATGTAACAGGATGGCTGCTGGGGAAAAATCCCGAAAAGCCACAGGCCAGCGATGCCCTAGAACACGGTGCCGCGGGTGTCAAACTAAAATGACTTGCCCGGGGATCTGCTTCTGTAATCCTGAAAATAACGCGAAGATCGCACACGAACTTCGCTTTCCAACTAAATGGATCGCTGAGTAAAATACGCGCGCTCAAAGAGTAAAGCGCGCGGCCGCTAAGTTCAGCTATGAAAACGACCGGCGGAGTCGTTTTCCCGCGGAGGCGGCGGTATCCGGGAGAAGGTTAGGTTAAGGTCGATAAATGAAGAATAGCCTCAATTACTTCACAGAACAATAACAAGGTCTATTCTTAAATTATTACAACATAAACGCGTCGCGTTGCGGGCCGACAAGAAGACGTGATCCGCTGACGGCGCGGGCGGATCAATGTATTTATTCTCGCTGGGCTGGTGAACGCAACACCGGCCACTCGTCGCAGCGAGCCGAAAATACAAATAAAACGCTGCGTGGAAAATACTCGAAGAGTTTTACCGGGAGGGGAGTGCACTCCCCTCGTCGCTCGCTCACGAATCCGCTCCTGCGTCAGGCCTTATCCTCCGGTCGACTTCGGAGTGTTCAGGCCGAGTCTTAACGTCCAGCGTTCACCTACAAACGCTTCGGACCCCAGGAGTGGCTCGGATTGTTCACGTGCGCTGCTCTTCGTGGTCGGTACGTGGACTGGCGCTGCGCTGCACCGGTGAGGACGCACGATACCGTTTTCTTCACGGACGATCAAAATTACTCGCGTACGCGCGGTTTGACAGCTCGAGAGAATCTGATTCAAAAAGAATCGGGCGCGACTTAGCAACGGTCAAAGTCGCGCCTGCCCCGCGCGTAGCTAACGCGAATACATCGTCCGAGCGATATCAATACTCGCTCGAGATATACGAATTCGCGGGAACGAGAGCCTAACGGGTTCGATAGAATACGGAGGACCGAGATGCTTATCTTCTCCATATTTTATCTTGGTACCTCGTTATACCCCTCTCCCAGACGTTGCGCAGCGGGAGAGAAACAACTCGATACTGAGGCTCTCGTTCGATTCGACTTTATGTCGTCGTCGGCGGCAGAGACGACAGTTCCGGATACGCGCGTATCAGCTCGTGTACTAAACGGCTGATCAGACGATCCACGTCGAGGGATCGTCCGCACGCACACGGTGGGTCGCTCATCACCGTAATACCGCTGAATTCCAACGGCGGTCAAGACCAATCCCAAGACGATTGATGGACCGGAGACTGTTGGCACTTCTGGCGCTGGGGCGCCGGTCGACAACTGCCGTCATTCCTCCAAGGTTGACTTGGCAGATCATCTCGTCTTCTTCTTGTCTTCGTCTTCGGGCCCTCTTTTCGCTCCGGGCAGGCCCAGTGAAGGTGCGTTGGTGACCTACACGTCCAACACAATTTTCTGGTTGGACTCGGTGGTGGGGAGTTGTATGCTCCGAGCGCGTTCCTCGATCTTGACGAGCGGTATACTCGACTATCCAACCCCTGCTGGATATACCGCTGTTTGGGACGTCGAGAGGCTACCGTCGTCCAAGGATTCGAACCTGTTCCTTGATTCGAACCCAGTCCACTCGAGGGTTTTCTGCCTTTATCTCTTTTGGATAACTTTGGAGGTCGTTGCATGGCCGCTGCATACGCCTCTTTTTTCCCTGTCGAGCTGGACTTTTGAAGACTTCGGGACGACTTTTTGTTGTCTTTAGTCCCTAGGTCCGATCGAGGTTGCTTTGCAGAGTGTTTGGCTGCACCTGCTGCTCGTTTCTTATTAGGCGCAGCGGAATTATGAAGTGACGACATTTGCGCGCGTAGCTGGCGCAGCTCGTCGTGCAGTCGCCTCACTTCTTCGCTTAGGCGCCTAACTTTCTCCTCCTCCAATTTACGCGTCTGATTACATTCGCATTCGCAATGACGCTCGCCTTCTGCTTGCGTCGATACGTCGCGAAATTGCGAAGTAATCAGCGTTCGGTCCACCGGTTGTGCCGTCCCCAGACTATCGATCTCTTCCTCGTTGCTCCTTGGAAGGCTTGTCTGCTCTTCGTCTTCAGGAGTCTTTGAATAAGTAATACAGCCGTCCGATGCCGATATATTCCATAAACGGGCCATATCAGACGCTTCGGACAGGGGGAAGCTTGGAAAATCTCCCTTCCCCCAGGCTGCATTTACTCCGTCGTCTTGGGCTTGGGAGTATTCATCACAGCCGTTCGGTGCCCTCAGGCAGTCTGTATACGCCAAGCGACGTGAAGTATCAGACTTCTCGAACAGGGGGAAGCTTGGAGAATCTCCCCTCCCCCAGGCTGTGCTTACTCCGACGTCGATTTCGTGGATGGAAGCTGAAGATGATGGCGATGGTGCGGTTGCTGCACAGCTGTCCGAAATCCATGTGCGGTCTGCATTCCCCTCGCGACTCGCGTCCTCGGATTCTTCGGACTGGAAGGAGATCGGGGAATCTCCCCTCCCCCAAGCTGTGCTGTACCTTAGGTGCACCTGGACACCACCCGGTCCTCCCGCTGGAGATAAAGTGCTCCGTTGTGACGTAAGAGCCTCGTGTCTTACGTCGGGAGGACTGCCTGCTCTTTGGTTCATCTGCAAGACATGTGTCCTTATGGAACTCAGCAAGTTGTTGTCGACTGCTTTGTTCGACGCCAATTGCTGAAACAGGCTGTGGGTTGAGGGATCGGCAATTCGGTTCACTTCTAGAGCGCCGCTTGTATTGAGGGTCGTCGTGTTGACGAACTTATTCCTGCAATCGAGCCTCCTTGTGAACTGTTCGTAATCACTTCCACTTATTTCTTGTGTGAAGTGGGCTGGGTTGTAACTTCCCATTAGCCATTGAGCGATTCGCTTAGAATCCCCCTCGAGATGTCCGGTGCTTCTTAAATCTAGAGCTATATTTACTTCTATTACAGCTTCAAAGCTCAGCTCTAGATTTTTGCGCCAAGGCTCCATCCTTTTGGCTAGTTCTTCTGGGGTCGATGATTCCATCTTGCGAAGCTAGACCGACTGTATAAAATTGTGTGACGAATTGTGTGTGTATGCGCAACTAACTGCAGAGATTCTCTCTCAAATTGGCCGTCTGTTACGCAAATTACAATGTTAGAATTCTAACTACCACACACAATTGTCCCCAGCTGCTCGAGAACGACGTATCTCGATGCAGCTAGCTAGGCAGAGAGCGTGGCTATTCCAAAAAAAAAATTTCGCGACGATAACGACTTATATAATTCCCGCAACCAAAAAAAAAAATAAAAGTATTCTCACTTTCGACCGGCTGCACGCACAGGCACGGTCAACCCAAAAAAAATCGCGTGAAAATCGTTTTAAACCTCGCGTAAAAAAAAGGAATTTAATTTTCACCACATATGACGACGAAAACAACGATAATCGTCGTTTAAATGCTCTCGCCCTGGCTTTACAGCAGTTTAACAGACTCGGGACAAGTATACACAATACTGCCCGAGCATAAACATAAACACCTACAAAAACAAGCAATCTGCTGTTTTGTGTTTATGTTTCTATGCGCGCCGCGAGTCTTCTTGTCTGTTTGTTTACGCCCGGCACCTCGACTTGGCGAGTTTAAATCACTGCGCCTATCAGCTGTAACGGCTTATGGCCACTGGCCGTCTGCTGATTAGTCCGGTGCAGTGATTTGCGCGCGGGCGAATTTAAACGAAACGCGATTTGAATAGGCCGGTTTCGAATGTACCGGCCTCTAACCTTCTCCTTAAACCCAACACGTTAGGGCGCCATTGTAACACGCGGACTAAAAAAAGACTTTACAGAAAAATAACTCGACGCGTTGCGCACCGACAAGAAGACGGGATCCGCCGCTCGGTGCGGGCGGATCAAGGTATCTATTTTCGCTGGGCCGGTGTACGCACCACCGGCCACTCGCCGCTGCGAGTCGAAGATACTCAAATAAATCGCTGCGCGGAAAATAGGCGAAGAGTCTTACCGGGAGGGGAGTGCACTCCCCGCGTCGCTCGCTCACGAATCCGCTCCTGCGTCAGGCCTTATCCTCCGGTCGACTTCGGAGTGTTCAGGCCGAGTCCTCACGTCCAGCGTTCACCTACAGACGCTTCGGACCCCAGGAGTGGCTCGGATTGCTCACGTGCGCTGCTCTTCGTGGTCGGTACATGTACGGGCGCTGCTCTGCACCGGCGAGGACGCACGATACCGTTTTCTTCGCGGACGATCAAATTAACTCGCGTACGCGCGGTTTGACAGCCCGAGAGAATCTGATTCAAAAAGAATCGGGCGCGACTTAGCAACGGTTAAAGTCGCGCCTGCCCCGCGCGTAGCTAACGCGAATACATCGTCCGAGCGATGTCAATACTCGCTCGAGATATACGAATTCGCGGGAACGAGAGCCTAACGGGTTCGATAGAATACGGAGGACCGAGATGCTTATCATTGCAGTAATTACTTTATTAATAACTAAGACTTTATAACCGTTTTCAACGTATCCTACTAGTACACCTAGTTCTGCCTTATTATCCCACTTACTTTTCCTTAGAGCTTCCGGAACTCTTACGAAGACTCTACTTCCGTAAATTTTTAAATTTTTGACATTCGGCTTTATCCCAAAAAATATTTCATAAGGAGTTTTATTCTCTGACGTGTTTGCAATTGTTCGATTTTTTAAATAAGCTACCGTTTTCATTATTTCCGGCCAATATCTTCTATGAATTTTTGCTTCCCTCATTAAGCATCTACCTATATCCATTGCTGATCTATTATATCTCTCCGCTACTCCATTTAATTCGTGAACGTAGGGTGGACATGTCAATAATTCTATTCCTTTTGATTTTACAAAATCGAAAATTTCGCGATTTAGATATTCTCTACCGTTATCACATCGCATCTTTTTAATTCGCTTATTAAATTTATTTTCTACTAAATTTACGAATTCAATAAAACAACTTGCAGTTTCTGACTTATTCTTAATGCAAAAGATTCTAGTACATTTACTATAATCATCAATAAATGTAAGAAAATATTTTTCTCCACCATAGCCAGTATACTATGTGGACCATTTAAATCAGTGTGTATTAACTCTAGGATTTCTTTCGTTTTTGTTCGATTATTTTCAAACGGTATATTTGCCATTTTACTTTGTATGCAATTTGCACATTTCATATCTATTTTTTCCAATTTATCTCGTAAACCTTCAACTAATTTATTATTTACTATTATATTCAAATAATTAAAATTTACATGGCCAAGTGCTCTATGCCATTTTTCTTTATCTGATAATCTTACTGAATTTGCATATTTATCTTTATTTTTATTCGTTAGTGCATAATTTTTCAAAGAATACAAATTATCAATTTTATTTGCAATAGCTACTAATTCTCCCGATTTTATTGTAAATTTTAGCATTACTGTCTCGTGCCGTTATTGTAGCATTTTTAGTTATTCTGGAAAAGCTTAACAAATTTTGCTTAATTCCTTCTACATAATATACATTACTCAAATCAATTTGTTTTTCATTATAATAATTTCTAACTTTAATTTTTATATTACCGATTTTCGTCGCTTTCAACATTTTACCGTCTGGTAATTTTACATTTACCGGATCTTTTAAAACTATATACTTCACAAAATATTTATCGCTTTTAATAATATGGTCTGCGGAACCACTGTCCAATAAACAATTTATTTCGTTACCTTCGCATTCTCTATTTACGCTATAACCTGTTATGTCCTTTACTTCTGGGCCGCATACTTGTATTGACCACGTCTCGGATGATGAACCCTGCTGCTCGTCCGTTGACTTGTTTTGATTTGAACTGCGTCCGCGTCCTTTGCCTCGATTGTAGTCTCGTTGGTTTCCACGTTGTCCTTTCGATGATTGGGCACCTCTGCTTCTGCCGCCTTGTTGGCCTTTCCAACAATCCTTTTGATAATGTCCGACTTTGCCGCAAGTAAAGCATTGTCCGTTTGTCTTTGTTGAGAACATGCTTGCATTACATTTCTTTTCTGAATTATTTTTAACTAAATTCTTTTCTTTGATTTTACGTAATCTACTGTCCTTTCTCTTTCTGGAATGACGTCGATAAAGTCACTAATATAACTGTAATTTGCTGGTAATGCTTTGATTAAGTATCGCATTTTCTCAGTTTCATCTATCTTTCCTCCGGCTGCTTTAAATTCGTTCACCGCTTTCTCAAATTCTACGAAGAATTCTTCAACATTTTCATTATTCTTTAATTTAATATCTTCAATTTTTCCTCGGCATATTATTTGTAATGACGTGGATTTCGTCACATATAATTCATCCAAATTCGCAATCATTTTATATGCTGATTTGCACTCACAAACATATTCTAATTGCTTATCTGAAATAGTGCTAATTAATATATTTCTTGCATTTAAATCCTTTTTCTTCCATTCATCTGCTTTATCTGTCTCAGCCCATTCTCTTTCGGCTTGCTCTTTGCACTCTTAATATTCTAATAGAGTCATTAAGCGAAATATCCAACTTGTATAATTTGCACCATCAAAAATGGGAATTACTATATCTTCGATTTTTGCTTGCTTAGCCATCTCGACTTCTTTTAATTTAATATCTTCGTACACTTTTATTACTTTATTTAGCGTAATTACTTTCTGCACTATTTTCACAAAACCTTTTTCAGCAATCTTTTCCTCAATTAGTTCTTCGCTTTCATCTTCAAAGTTATCTCGTATTCCTTCTTCTTTGGTTTTTACTTTTCCTTTAGTGTCCATTGACCACATGTATAACCTCAAATACTGCCACGAGCTCTATTCTTGCACCGTGCAGTGTGCTTCACACAAGAAATCTAATCTGCTCGCATCGGCTTGAATTATTCATAAATTTTTCAAAATTCTTTCTTCTATCACTTATAGACATATTCTATTATGTATTCACATTTGTATTTTTCTTACTTTTGCACTTTTCCGGCAATATTTTTCACAGTTACTTTTTCGCGAGCCATGTGCTTTTTTCTTGCTACGGCAAGGCTGCCCCAATACTCGCCGAGGCTTGTATTGAGTCAGAGTCTTTTTTCTTTTTTACTTACCAACCAGGCACTCTGCTACCATGTTGAGGTTGGATAATTAATAGTGTTGAGGTTTGTGGTAAAGTAAGAAAACATTATTTAATAGAGAGAGATAAATATAGATTTTATTGAGGTGGCAAAAATGCCAGTCGGCACGTCCAACTTACATCGCAGTTGAACAGCGAGAGAGTAAGAAACATTCTAAGTGCGCTACACTGCTCTCGCGACTCACGCAACTCTCATACAGACATACTGGAGTGAGGAGACACTCATGTGTGTGTTTCGTCCGCCGTCGCTTGGCAGACGCGCATACCATTGTACCCGTCCTCGCGTACAGCGCGCTGCATGTTGAAACATTCACATATTCCAACAATTATAAGACAATTAATAAAAGAAATAAGGTTTTCCGTTCGAGAAAAGTCCCACCGCGGGGCACAAGTTTTTATTAGCTGTCACGTCCGCGTGTCGCTAATTCAGAATTCTATTTTAATTATAAAATCAAGATAACGAAAAGAGCTAACGCGTGAAAAATGTGACAGTCTTGTTCAGCGCCGAGCGGTTTGCACTGACGAGATTTGATTAGCGTGGCGAGTAGACGTCAAGAGGGTGCTTTATTCTCGAATGACTCGAGAGTCGTTTAACGGAAATGTTAGAATAAATAAAAAGCTTACCTTTTGGTTGGTTTATGAAATCCGCTGGAACGTCTTTCCTGTTACTTTCTTCCTTCTGTCTGGTTTTATAAGTATATATATTTGGCAGAATAGAATGTTGGAATCACAGGGCTCGAAAGAATACTAGTAGATGTGATAGCTAACGAGTCTTTTATTTAAACACTTAAAGTTAATATAATCGCGAGATTTCAAGTTGGAGGCTACTAAAGGTACTGCACTTGAGCAGAGCACAAACTAGACTTGAGCACTTGGGCACGGTCCCTTGAGGTGAGGGAGTCAGGTACAAAATATGTATATGAACCCGAGGTGCAGCGGGTACCTTTACAATCGAAATTATGATTCAAAACGGAGAACGGAGCTACACTTGAGTTGACTAGACGCGTCACGTTTAGTCTACTCGTAGCAAGCGTTCTTTTGTTTAAGATAATTTATGATGTTAGTTACCTAGCGGGAGTCGCGTATCGCGTATCGTGTTCCGTCGGTAGATCTTTTACGAGGGGTCTCGGGTCTGAGTTGAGTCGCGTATCGCGGACTGTCTTGGACTGTTTTGATATAGAGGAGCATTTTGTAAGCCCTTTTATACTAAATATTACAAAAGAGAGACCACCTGTGTTTACCCTTCAATAGAGTCATAAGCATCACGCGACAGCGCGTGGTGGGAAAAACCCGAAAAATATACTTCATAAATACGTCTCTATTAAATAGTATGCACAACTGTGTAAACAATATCGGTGTAAAGCAATTAATCGAGCCATCATTCGGTGATCGGATGATGTCTCGATTGCGAACAATATTTAATTAAGCGCGAGTATTCCTAGAAGAATTCAAAAGAATAAGACACGTGTTTTTACCCTCTGATAGAGCTATACGCATCCCGCGACAGCGCGTGCCAAAAAATGTATTTTGAACGTCTTCATCGGATAGTATACACAACTGTGTAAACAATCAATTAATTAAAACTAGTAGATTGAGGCATCATCCGACGATCGAATGATGTCGTAATTGCGAGTAACATTTAAGTATACTTTTATTTAAGAATTCTCGAAATCAAAAGAATATGGCCAAAAGAGAAAGAAATAAAGGAAAAATTTTAATTTGACGTCACCAAAGGATATATTTTTTTATTAATTTTAAAAAGAAAAATGTGTGTACATGTATATTGAGCAGAGCACAAACTAGACTGACGGTTCCTTGAGGTGAGGGAGTCGGGTACAAAATATGTATATGAACCCGAGGTGCAGCGGGCACCTTTACAATCGAAATTATGATTAAAAACGGAGAACGGAGCTACACTTGAGTTGACTAGACGCGTCACGTTTAGTCTACTCGTAGCAAGCGTTCTTTTGTTTAAGATAATTTATGATGTTAGTTACCTAGCGGGAGTCGCGTATCGCGTATCGTGTTCCGTCGGTAGATCTTTTACGAGAGGTCTCGGGTCTGAGCTGAGTCGCGTATCGCGGACTATCTTGGACTGTTTTGATATAGAGGAGCATTTTGTAAGCCCTTTTAGACTAAATATTACAAAAGGAGAACACCTGTGTTTACCCTTCAATAGAGTCATATGCATCACGAGACAGCGCGTGGTGGGAAAAACCCGAAAAATATACTTCATAAATACGTCTCTATTAAATAGTATGCACAAC
Source organism: Torymus aiolomorphi (assembly GCA_036365515.1). Classification (NCBI taxonomy): domain Eukaryota; kingdom Metazoa; phylum Arthropoda; class Insecta; order Hymenoptera; family Torymidae; genus Torymus; species Torymus aiolomorphi. The sequence continues at coordinate 73,406,885 of CM070877.1, read as the reverse complement.
TGTGTAAACAATATCGGTGTAAAGCAATTAAACGAGCCATCATTCGGTGATCGGATGATGTCTCGATTGCGAACAATACTTAATTAAGCGCTAGTATTTCTAGAAGAATTCAAAAGAATAAGACACGTGTTTTTACCCTCTGATATAGCCATATGCGTCGCGCGACAGCGCGTGCCAAAAAATGTATTTTGAACGTCTTCATCGGATAGTATACACAACTGTGTAAACAATCAATTAATTAAAACTAGTAGATTGAGGCATCATCCGACGATCGAATGATGTCGTAATTGCGAGTAACATTTAAGTATACTTTTATTTAAGAATTCTCGAAATCAAAAGAATATGGCCAAAAGAGAAAGAAATAAAGGAAAAATTTTAATTTGACGTCACCAAAGGATATATTTTTTTATTAATTTTAAAAAGAAAAATGTGTGTACATGTATATTGAGCAGAGCACAAACTAGACTGACGGTTCCTTGAGGTGAGGGAGTCGGGTACAAAATATGTATATGAACCCGAGGTGCAGCGGGCACCTTTACAATCGAAATTATGATTAAAAACGGAGAACGGAGCTACACTTGAGTTGACTAGACGCGTCACGTTTAGTCTACTCGTAGCAAGCGTTCTTTTGTTTAAGATAATTTATGATGTTAGTTACCTAGCGGGAGTCGCGTATCGCGTATCGTGTTCCGTCGGTAGATCTTTTACGAGAGGTCTCGGGTCTGAGCTGAGTCGCGTATCGCGGACTATCTTGGACTGTTTTGATATAGAGGAGCATTTTGTAAGCCCTTTTAGACTAAATATTACAAAAGGAGAACACCTGTGTTTACCCTTCAATAGAGTCATATGCATCACGAGACAGCGCGTGGTGGGAAAAACCCGAAAAATATACTTCATAAATACGTCTCTATTAAATAGTATGCACAACTGTGTAAACAATATCGGTGTAAAGCAATTAAACGAGCCATCATTCGGTGATCGGATGATGTCTCGATTGCGAACAATACTTAATTAAGCGCTAGTATTTCTAGAAGAATTCAAAAGAATAAGACACGTGTTTTTACCCTCTGATATAGCCATATGCGTCGCGCGACAGCGCGTGCCAAAAAATGTATTTTGAACGTCTCCATCGGATAGTATACACAACTGTGTAAACAATCAATTAATTAAAACTAGTAGATTGAGGCATCATCCGACGATCGGATGATGTCGTAATTGCGAGTAACATTTAAGTATACTTTTATTTAAGAATTCTCGAAATCAAAAGAATATGGCCAAAAGAGAAAGAAATAAAGGAAACATTTTAATTTGACGTCACAAAAGGATATATTTTTTTATTAATTTTAAAAAGAAAAATGTGTGTACGTGTATATTGAGCAGAGCACAAACTAGACTGACGGTTCCTTGAGGTGAGGGAGTCGGGTACAAAATATGTATATGAACCCGAGGTGCAGCGGACACCTTTACAATCGAAATTATGATTAAAAACGGAGAATGGAGCTACACTTGAGTTGACTACACGCGTCACGTTTTGTCTACTCGTAGCAAGCGTCCTTTATTTAAGACAATTTATGATGTTAGTTACCTAGCGGGAGTCGCTTATCGCGGAGTACTGTTCCGTCGGCAGATCTTTTACGAGGGGTCTCGGGCCTGAACTGAGTCGCGTATCGTGGACTATCTTGGACTGTTTTGACATAGAGGAACATTTTGTAAGTCCTTTTATACTAAATATTACAAAAGAGAGAACACCTGTGTTTACCCTTCAATAGAGTCATATGCATCACGAGACAGCGCGTGGTGGGAAAAACCCGAAAAATATACTTCATAAATACGTCTCTATTAAATAGTATGCACAACTGTGTAAACAATATCGGTGTAAAGCAATTAATCGAGCCATCATTCGATGATCGGATGATGTCTCGATTGCGAACAATACTTAATTAAGCGCTAGTATTTCTAGAAGAATTCAAAAGAATAAGACACGTGTTTCTACCCTCTGATATAGCTATACGCGTCGCGCGACAGCGCGTGCCAAAAATGTATTTTGAACGTCTCCATCAGACAGTATACACAACTGTGTGAACAATCAATTAATTAAAACTAGTAGATTGAGGCATCATCCGACGATCGGATGATGTCGTAATTGCGAGTAACATTTAAGTATACTTTTATTTAAGAATTCTCGAAATCAAAAGAATATGGCCAAAAGAGAAAGAAATAAAGGAAAAATTTTAATTTGACGTCACAAAAGGATATATTCTTTTATTAATTATAAAAAGAAAAATGTGTGTACGTGTATATTGAGCAGAGCACAAACTAGACTGACGGTTCCTTGAGGTGAGGGAGTCGGGTACAAAATATGTATATGAACCCGAGGTGCAGCGGGCACCTTTACAATCGAAATTATGATTAAAAACGGAGAACGGAGCTACACTTGAGTTGACTAGACGCGTCACGTTTAGTCTACTCGTAGCAAGCGTTCTTTTGTTTAAGATAATTTATGATGTTAGTTACCTAGCGGGAGTCGCGTATCGCGTATCGTGTTCCGTCGGTAGATCTTTTACGAGGGGTCTCGGGTCTGAGCTGAGTCGCGTATCGCGGACTATCTTGGACTGTTTTGATATAGAGGAACATTTTGTAAGCCCTTTTATACTAAATATTACAAAAGAGAGAACACCTGTGTTTACCCTTCAATAGAGTCATATGCATCACGAGACAGCGCGTGGTGGGAAAAACCCGAAAAATATACTTCATAAATACGTCTCTATTAAATAGTATGCACAACTGTGTAAACAATATCGGTGTAAAGCAATTAAACGAGCCATCATTCGGTGATCGGATGATGTCTCGATTGCGAACAATACTTAATTAAGCGCTAGTATTTCTAGAAGAATTCAAAAGAATAAGACACGTGTTTTTACCCTCTGATATAGCCATATGCGTCGCGCGACAGCGCGTGCCAAAAAATGTATTTTGAACGTCTCCATCGGATAGTATACACAACTGTGTAAACAATCAATTAATTAAAACTAGTAGATTGAGGCATCATCCGACGATCGGATGATGTCGTAATTGCGAGTAACATTTAAGTATACTTTTATTTAAGAATTCTCGAAATCAAAAGAATATGGCCAAAAGAGAAAGAAATAAAGGAAACATTTTAATTTGACGTCACAAAAGGATATATTTTTTTATTAATTTTAAAAAGAAAAATGTGTGTACGTGTATATTGAGGTGAGCACAAACGAGACTGAGGGATCCTTGAGGTGTGAGGGAGTCGGGTACAAAATATGTATATGAACCCGAGGTGCAGCGGACACCTTTACAATCGAAATTATGATTAAAAACGGAGAATGGAGCTACACTTGAGTTGACTACACGCGTCACGTTTTGTCTACTCGTAGCAAGCGTCCTTTATTTAAGACAATTTATGATGTTAGTTACCTAGCGGGAGTCGCTTATCGCGGAGTACTGTTCCGTCGGCAGATCTTTTACGAGGGGTCTCGGGCCTGAACTGAGTCGCGTATCGTGGACTATCTTGGACTGTTTTGACATAGAGGAACATTTTGTAAGTCCTTTTATACTAAATATTACAAAAGAGAGAACACCTGTGTTTACCCTTCAATAGAGTCATATGCATCACGAGACAGCGCGTGGTGGGAAAAACCCGAAAAATATACTTCATAAATACGTCTCTATTAAATAGTATGCACAACTGTGTAAACAATATCGGTGTAAAGCAATTAATCGAGCCATCATTCGATGATCGGATGATGTCTCGATTGCGAACAATACTTAATTAAGCGCTAGTATTTCTAGAAGAATTCAAAAGAATAAGACACGTGTTTCTACCCTCTGATATAGCTATACGCGTCGCGCGACAGCGCGTGCCAAAAAATGTATTTTGAACGTCTCCATCAGACAGTATACACAACTGTGTGAACAATCAATTAATTAAAACTAGTAGATTGAGGCATCATCCGACGATCGGATGATGTCGTAATTGCGAGTAACATTTAAGTATACTTTTATTTAAGAATTCTCGAAATCAAAAGAATATGGCCAAAAGAGAAAGAAATAAAGGAAAAATTTTAATTTGACGTCACAAAAGGATATATTCTTTTATTAATTATAAAAAGAAAAATGTGTGTACGTGTATATTGAGCAGAGCACAAACTAGACTGACGGTTCCTTGAGGTGAGGGAGTCGGGTACAAAATATGTATATGAACCCGAGGTGCAGCGGGCACCTTTACAATCGAAATTATGATTAAAAACGGAGAACGGAGCTACACTTGAGTTGACTAGACGCGTCACGTTTAGTCTACTCGTAGCAAGCGTTCTTTTGTTTAAGATAATTTATGATGTTAGTTACCTAGCGGGAGTCGCGTATCGCGTATCGTGTTCCGTCGGTAGATCTTTTACGAGGGGTCTCGGGTCTGAGCTGAGTCGCGTATCGCGGACTATCTTGGACTGTTTTGATATAGAGGAACATTTTGTAAGCCCTTTTATACTAAATATTACAAAAGAGAGAACACCTGTGTTTACCCTTCAATAGAGTCATATGCATCACGAGACAGCGCGTGGTGGGAAAAACCCGAAAAATATACTTCATAAATACGTCTCTATTAAATAGTATGCACAACTGTGTAAACAATATCGGTGTAAAGCAATTAATCGAGCCATCATTCGATGATCGGATGATGTCTCGATTGCGAACAATACTTAATTAAGCGCTAGTATTTCTAGAAGAATTCAAAAGAATAAGACACGTGTTTCTACCCTCTGATATAGCTATACGCGTCGCGCGACAGCGCGTGCCAAAAAATGTATTTTGAACGTCTCCATCAGACAGTATACACAACTGTGTGAACAATCAATTAATTAAAACTAGTAGATTGAGGCATCATCCGACGATCGGATGATGTCGTAATTGCGAGTAACATTTAAGTATACTTTTATTTAAGAATTCTCGAAATCAAAAGAATATGGCCAAAAGAGAAAGAAATAAAGGAAAAATTTTAATTTGACGTCACAAAAGGATATATTCTTTTATTAATTATAAAAAGAAAAATGTGTGTACGTGTATATTGAGCAGAGCACAAACTAGACTGACGGTTCCTTGAGGTGAGGGAGTCGGGTACAAAATATGTATATGAACCCGAGGTGCAGCGGGCACCTTTACAATCGAAATTATGATTAAAAACGGAGAACGGAGCTACACTTGAGTTGACTAGACGCGTCACGTTTAGTCTACTCGTAGCAAGCGTTCTTTTGTTTAAGATAATTTATGATGTTAGTTACCTAGCGGGAGTCGCGTATCGCGTATCGTGTTCCGTCGGTAGATCTTTTACGAGGGGTCTCGGGTCTGAGCTGAGTCGCGTATCGCGGACTATCTTGGACTGTTTTGATATAGAGGAACATTTTGTAAGCCCTTTTATACTAAATATTACAAAAGAGAACACCTGTGTTTACCCTTCAATAGAGTCATATGCATCACGAGACAGCGCGTGGTGGGAAAAACCCGAAAAATATACTTCATAAATACGTCTCTATTAAATAGTATGCACAACTGTGTAAACAATATCGGTGTAAAGCAATTAAACGAGCCATCATTCGGTGATCGGATGATGTCTCGATTGCGAACAATACTTAATTAAGCGCTAGTATTTCTAGAAGAATTCAAAAGAATAAGACACGTGTTTTTACCCTCTGATATAGCCATATGCGTCGCGCGACAGCGCGTGCCAAAAAATGTATTTTGAACGTCTCCATCGGATAGTATACACAACTGTGTAAACAATCAATTAATTAAAACTAGTAGATTGAGGCATCATCCGACGATCGGATGATGTCGTAATTGCGAGTAACATTTAAGTATACTTTTATTTAAGAATTCTCGAAATCAAAAGAATATGGCCAAAAGAGAAAGAAATAAAGGAAACATTTTAATTTGACGTCACAAAAGGATATATTTTTTTATTAATTTTAAAAAGAAAAATGTGTGTACGTGTATATTGAGCAGAGCACAAACTAGACTGACGGTTCCTTGAGGTGAGGGAGTCGGGTACAAAATATGTATATGAACCCGAGGTGCAGCGGACACCTTTACAATCGAAATTATGATTAAAAACGGAGAATGGAGCTACACTTGAGTTGACTACACGCGTCACGTTTTGTCTACTCGTAGCAAGCGTCCTTTATTTAAGACAATTTATGATGTTAGTTACCTAGCGGGAGTCGCTTATCGCGGAGTACTGTTCCGTCGGCAGATCTTTTACGAGGGGTCTCGGGCCTGAACTGAGTCGCGTATCGTGGACTATCTTGGACTGTTTTGACATAGAGGAACATTTTGTAAGTCCTTTTATACTAAATATTACAAAAAGAGAACACCTGTGTTTACCCTTCAATAGAGTCATATGCATCACGAGACAGCGCGTGGTGGGAAAAACCCGAAAAATATACTTCATAAATACGTCTCTATTAAATAGTATGCACAACTGTGTAAACAATATCGGTGTAAAGCAATTAATCGAGCCATCATTCGATGATCGGATGATGTCTCGATTGCGAACAATACTTAATTAAGCGCTAGTATTTCTAGAAGAATTCAAAAGAATAAGACACGTGTTTCTACCCTCTGATATAGCTATACGCGTCGCGCGACAGCGCGTGCCAAAAAATGTATTTTGAACGTCTCCATCAGACAGTATACACAACTGTGTGAACAATCAATTAATTAAAACTAGTAGATTGAGGCATCATCCGACGATCGGATGATGTCGTAATTGCGAGTAACATTTAAGTATACTTTTATTTAAGAATTCTCGAAATCAAAAGAATATGGCCAAAAGAGAAAGAAATAAAGGAAAAATTTTAATTTGACGTCACAAAAGGATATATTCTTTTATTAATTATAAAAAGAAAAATGTGTGTACGTGTATATTGAGCAGAGCACAAACTAGACTGACGGTTCCTTGAGGTGAGGGAGTCGGGTACAAAATATGTATATGAACCCGAGGTGCAGCGGGCACCTTTACAATCGAAATTATGATTAAAAACGGAGAACGGAGCTACACTTGAGTTGACTAGACGCGTCACGTTTAGTCTACTCGTAGCAAGCGTTCTTTTGTTTAAGATAATTTATGATGTTAGTTACCTAGCGGGAGTCGCGTATCGCGTATCGTGTTCCGTCGGTAGATCTTTTACGAGGGGTCTCGGGTCTGAGCTGAGTCGCGTATCGCGGACTATCTTGGACTGTTTTGATATAGAGGAACATTTTGTAAGCCCTTTTATACTAAATATTACAAAAGAGAGAACACCTGTGTTTACCCTTCAATAGAGGCATATGCATCACGAGACAGCGCGTGGTGGGAAAACCCCGAAAAATATACTTCATAAATACGTCTCTATTAAATAGTATGCACAACTGTGTAAACCATATCGGTGTAAAGCAATTAATCGAGCCATCATTCGGTGATCGGATGATGTCTCGATTGCGAACAATATTTAATTAAGCGCGAGTATTCCTAGAAGAATTCAAAAGAATAAGACACGTGTTTTTACCCTCTGATAGAGCTATACGCATCGCGCGACAGCTCGTGCCAAAAAATGTATTTTGAACGTCTCCATCAGACAGTATACACAACTGTGTAAACATTCAATTAATTAAAACTAGTAGATTGAGGCATCATCCGACGATCGGATGATGTCGTAATTGCGAGTAACATTTAAGTATACTTTTATTTAAGAATACTCGAAATCAAAAGAATATGACCAAAAGAGAAAGAAATAAAGGAAAAATTTTAATTTGACGTCACAAAAGGATATATTTTTTGATTAATTTTAAAGAGAAAAATGTGTGTACGTGTATATTACGTTATGAACATTACAATATTAAAGATATTTTTAATAATTTTAAGAACAATGGTTTGGAAGCAAATTTCATAACCAATTTGATACCAAATTAATAAATAATTTTGAAATTTAATGTGATTTTTATTAATTTTCAATACTGTATATTAAAATTAATAAACGTTTAAATTAATAAACATTATTTGTTTTTGCTTATATTGATAAAAAAATTAATGTAACATGTATGCTACATTGAAAGAACATTTTTATTAATTTGTTTTGTACTTTTTTTTCATGACAAAGTGTTGCGTAATCAGTACGGCTTGGCATGAGAGAGACAGAGCGCGCGAGAGTGCCCCGTGTAAAGCATTGTTGTGACGTCACAGTCAGGTGGCGCTAGGCGCCTAGTCGCTCTCGCCCTCTTAAGTATGTGTGTAGGTATGTGTGTACTGGTGTAGGAGTGTGTGAGGTGTGAACCACGCTAATTGTTCTGAGCGCTCTCTCTCTGCGTCCGACCACCCAACGTGCAACATCTCTCCGTCACGCAACAAAAAGGTTTCTGTAAGCGAGGGCTGCGCAACAATGCCCTCATCACCACGAGTGTTCTGCAATAAACTCCAAAGCTAAAATTGAAGTTGTGATTCATTTCGCGCCTCGGCCTTTGGACGATCCACCCCAACCCAATCTACTAATTCAAAACACAAAGTTTTTTTTTAGATTACAATAAAAAAGAATAACAATACAACCATGTTTCAGACATTTTTCTTATAAATGATCTGTTCACATTTTAAACAACACTAAATATTTGTTAAATAACTGTAAAAAATTTTATTAAAAACAAATTTAGACAAAAATACGTTACGATATCTTAAAAAAAATACTGGTAGACGTTATTTTGAAAAAAACCTTGTGCCAATTAATTTATTTTTATGTTACGTGAATCAAATTTTACCAATAATTATATCTGACTTATAAATACTGTTATATTATACGGTTATATTTAAGAAGACTGTAATTTTATAAATACATTTAATTTTATATCCTTGTACTCTCTTATATCAATATATTGATACTGTGCCGAAGGTCAGATTAATGATATGCTGCTGTAGAATATTAGTGGAAGAGAGACCAAGTAGACCAATAATTATATCTGACTTATAAATACTGTTATATTATACGATTATATTTAAAAAAAAACTGTTATTTTATAAATACATTTAATTTTATATCCTTCTGCTCTCTTACATCAATGTATTGATACTGTCAAAGTTGTGCCAGAAAAATTTTCCTTTCGCATACATGTTAAGGAGGTTCTCCAGCAACTCTTTAGTCAAATGAGTGGTGCAAAAAAATTCTTCTAAAAACTAATCAAATATAGATCGAAAATGATATCATAATCTTTTTTATATTTTCTAAGAAAGATATGGCAGTTTGCGTTCATATAAGTTATTTAATGCAAATATTAAACTACTTATTTGAAGTCAATTTGACTACGCAGTAAAGTCAATTAAGCTTCTTTGTTTATGTGTTCTTTCTTTCTGACGTGCAAGTGTAGGTTAAGATAGTACATATTAACTATTTTATAAAAAAAGATGACTCCAAATCTAAAAAAAGTTTTTGTATAAATAAACCTAGGATAAAACGGGACCTAGAAAAGGACAATTTATAAAAGAATGTTGATAAATAAAAAGGAAAATGGTCAAAAACTATTGGACATAATTCGAATAATCATATAGTAATATTTCTTGTGTTTATTAGAACGAGTTGCGTCGTTGCTAAGCATCGTAGCGCATTCTAAATTAACCTACGAGATATCGCCAAATTTAATACTTAATATTTTATGATTTTGCCTGGTAACCTGTATTTTTCTTTGCATATATTGAAAGCTTATATACAAAACTATTAGAATCTCATTTTTCAAATTTATGATAGATTTCTATCAATAAAAAAACCTTACACTTCCGACCTCCTTAAACCTTCGGGCCATGTGAGACTATGTTACAGTTGTCGTTTTTAAAATAGATTTTTCCAATTTTTCCCTGGCAAGCTTACCTAATCTTTCGGATACAATTTCTTGAAGTATTAATTAATAGTTATGCAAAGTTTCAGTAACCCTTTAGATATTTTCAAAACCTGAAGAACCACCTTAATACGTCAGAAAATGATGTCGCTATAATACGTATTATAGTACAATATGTATTAAAACACATACAAACAATTTTAAAAATATAAATAAAAATATTAATTTAAAATTTTAAATAAATTTCTTAAATTTTTAAATTTAATAAATTTTAATTTAAATTAAAATCTAATTTAAATTTAAATTCTTAAATTTATTACGTCATTTAATATATTGATTTTCATTTGAATTAATTTATAATTTATATTCAATATTTTTAAAATATCAAATAATTAATTTATTTAAATTTTAAAATTTATATTTTTAAAATGGTTTTTATGTGTTTTAATACGTATTATAGTACGTACTATAATACTACGTATTATAGAATTTTCTGGCTTATTAATAACATATGAAAGTGCGTATTATAATACGTATGATCACGTATAACACGTATTAAAAAATATAAGAATTTTCACCAGGAAAACATTAAATTAAGATAAAGGACGCTAAATGCCAATCTATTGGCAGAGGTTTATTTAGTTAATAAAGCATTTTGCCCTTATGAATACTAATCAAACAGTAATACTTACTATGCCTTTATTATATGGCACTAGTTTTATGTTATTATCTTAAGTACGAATTATTTTTTGAAGAGTATTTATAATAAAATATTATAGTTGTTCTTATGTAGCTAATTCAAAACTTAAATCTGATCTGACTACAATCGAATAATAAAGACTCGATGAGTTCTGGAGAATTGGCTCAAGTTCAAGTGGATTTTTAAATATCATTTAAATAGTAAATATCATTTTTATTTAAATCATGTTTACCACAAAGAGAATAACACTCATAGAACAATAATGGCATTGAAATTATTGTGAAAATAGTAAAATGAAATGTATTTAATGTTTCAGTAGTAATGGAAAATTTGTAAGACTTATATTCTGCAATTTAAACATTTTTCAAGCAAAAAGGTGGGATCAATGCCTACCGAATAGGATTTAACAGTTTAAGCATTTCTGGTACATTGTATCGTTCCATGCATAATCCGCTATTTTTTATTTTGAAAAACTGACAGCAGATTTTTAATCAACGATCTCCAGAACCCCTAGATGTACGGTTTTATGAAAATTAGAGATTTTTTTGACAATTTCGTCCGACATATTGGATCCGCCATTTTGAATTTTTTTAATCTGACGACGGATTTGTAATCAGCGACCTGGAAAATTTCCATGCAAAATCTAATATGAAATTTTATGGTTTGAAGTACATGTTAAGGTGATGTGATACCCACACTATCACTCAATTCTGGGTTTTCGTTTTTCTCCTTCAATTTTAAACTTTTTGAAAAAAAAACTCTTTGACACGTTTTAAGTTCAATAAAGAACTATAACGTATCAAAGAGTTTTTTCCTTAAAATTAAAAATTGAATGAGAAAAACTGGAACCCAATTTTGAGTAATAGCTTGGGTATCGCATCACCTTAATAGTTATTTGGTGTTAGGGGTAAACCCCCATGAAGGGTGAAATTTATAAAAATTCCGAAACGGTCAACTTTAATTTTTTATTTTATGTATTAACAAATTTTTTCCACTTTCTCTAGTCTATTTATAATTTTTTATTACAAAGTCATGACAAAAAAACTGTGTTTTTACCCCTTATAAAATAATGAATTACTTGTGCTTTTCATAAGAAATAACCTCCATTTTGTTTCATCGAAAAATATTGATTTCAAGCAGAGATATTTAGAAAAATATTGTTTTCGGGGATGAACTTTAGGGGTGATTTTCACCCCTTAAACCTGCGAATTAGCAGATAAAAAAACACGGGTCTCTTATTTTTTTATGTTCTACAACATATATCAAAATCATCAAAATCGGTGAGGTACACTTGGGAGTGTTTCCCTGTTAGAGGCGTCTCTCCACAGGCTAGAGCCAGGGAGATTCTAGGAAGGAAAAATATCGAGCCATGTTTCTGCTGTAGCCAAGTTGGTCAGTGGCAAAGAGAGTGTGTGAAACCCATAGGAAAGCAAAGCTATGGGCCGCCAAGTAAATCCCTCGCCACCATGACCGTCATAGAGGAACTTGAAGACGTCGCGTGAAGCTGGATACACCCGGCCTGGATGTTGGAATTGCGGAAAATTCAGGCATGGGCGAACTGTCTGCCCTCTCCCCCGCCGGCGCGTATGCTATATGTGCGGCCAAACATACGTCACCATAGCCACTTGTCGTACGTGTTGTCAAGAGTGGGGCCAGCGCCAACTTCGTCGCCTAAAAAAATAGGGCTAATGCTGCTGTAGCTCGTAGTTATATTATGTTCCTTCTAAGATTGTCCATTATTAGCAGAAAGAACATAAGCAATGGAAAAGAAAAACTCGATTCTTCCTTTATCCTTCCTTAGTACTAATTAAGTAGTTGAGCACGTTTCCATAAGCTAAGCATGAGGCAAGTTGCAATAAAATTACATTTGAGTGTTTCGCTAAATTTTATTGCGAATCCGTGGTAAATTCAGGATGCTAAATCGATTGCCAGAAAGTGGCTCAATAAGAGTAGGACTTCAAGGGATCGGCTAGGTAAGATGCTGCTGCAGCAACAATTTTTCTTTTTATTTTGTTTAAAAATTGAGTGAATGGACATGTTAGAGAGTTGTGTCAGAGTTCGCGGTCGTGTTCGGTAATTGCGTGATGATGATTGTAGAATAATTACTGTCGCCAGGTTGCATAGACCAGGTTGCATACACTCACTGGGTTACACTCACACAGATTTACACGTAAGCCCAACTGCAGAAGAAGAAGATAAGACACAAATATGTACACTCACACCGATGTAGCTAATACCGATTAGCTTAGAGTAAATTGGCTAGAGCGAATGAGCTGTACTCAGGGTTAATAGTTTAGAGCGTGATAAATGTGCGAAGGTAGTCCGCGGACTACGTCGGGTTTAGGAGGGGGGAGTTGTCACGTGGCAAATTGCTCGTCACATCGGACGCGTAGGTACGAGTGCACGGCGGTCGCGGCGAGCGAGGACTTGACTTGCAACGTTGTACACAAACATATATGCGCGCGCCCGTCCCTCCCGCTGCCTTTTCTTCTCGCGCAACTCCTCGCCTAGGCCCCTTTTTCTCCGCAAGGATAACAGTTGGAGCAGAGAGCAAAAGCAGCAGCAGGAGCAGCTGCAGCGAGAGGAAGCCCATCGGCAACCGAGCTGAGCCAGTGACAGAGTGACAGCAGCAGCCGACGCCGGAGGAGAGAGAGAGAGAGAGAGAGAGAGAGAGCGAGAGAGAGAGACTGCATGGCAGCGCTGGCTCAGCCACCCGAGACATACGCCACGGGTATCGGTAGCATAGGAACTGCTTGCTCGCGCCGCGGTGAAGACGGGCGATCGGCGAACTGCGAGGCACGGAGCAACGTGCATGACACCGGCATTCTGTCGCCTACCGCCGTGCCGCGTACCGTTTCTCCACCTGCCTTGCGAGTGCGTACGCCACGCCGTCTTATCCGTGTGCCCGCTATTCGCGTCAGGGCAGCCACCAAGGCGTCCACGTCTTCCGCGCGGAGAGTGCGAGGTTTGTCACGGTTGATAGTCAAGGAGGAAGAGAGTGTGAGCGGCCTGCAGCAGCAGCGAGATCCTGACCGAGGTTTGTTCCCTTTATTGGTTCCCCCGAGTTTCCCTGGCAGTGGGTGTGCCCACTGTATCGGGAGCCGCGTTTCTTCAAACTCGCGTAGAAGCTGCAGCTGTAGTATGATTAGCTAGAGTCTGCTTCCGGCTTGCGATAGCCGGCGCAAGAGTTGGTGCGAGTGACGCGTGCACCTGGCGCCCATATCAAAATGCACATAGTTTAGTTTTACCGTTGAATAAATTACTAGTGTTCTATTACATTTTGTTTGTTACTTTGTGTAATTACCCGCGGACCTCTGCCCTAATCCCCAGTAGACTGTCACAACATAGGTTCATAAGTCCACACGTATTTACATAGTGGGATTTAAGTCTTTTCCAAACACGGAAATAATTAGCATCCGTTACGGGAATATTTTTCAATAGACCAGCTGCCTCACCAGACACAGCTTTTGAGGTAGTACTATTTCAGGTCCCAGTACTCGGCGTTGCTTTTGGCTCCAATGCATCCAAGGTCTCTAAATACTTTGCCTTTTGCCTAAGGGAAATTTCCTCATAATCTTCGGTAAAATTTTTCTTCAAGGAGGTCATGCGGTCGTCGGCGTAAATATTTACAGCCATCATCTGCTCATGCCATGATTGAATAGTGCTCCATTTTGTTTCGAGAGCGGTTAATCTAGCCGGAAGCTACTTTCGACTCCTATTGACTCTTCTTCTGGAGGATGAGAAAGACAGGGGACATTATCTCTGCTTTCTTTACTTGTGCATCGAAGTTTTTATCCATTATTAATGATTCATTCATTGCACTTTACATGCTGAGTGTAAGTTATGCGATGACACTGGCTGAGAGGCTATGCCAGAGAAAGATAGAGATAGGTAGGTAGATAGATAAATAAATCTTTATTTTGCCTTCTCAGCAAAAATTTGAAAATACGTGCTAAAATGTACAATATAGTCAATTGTAACATAATACAATATGAATGTATCCATTGAATTGAAGTTTTTTTCACCCTCCATGGTTGATATATGTAAGTAATGCTTTTCTCGATCAGGCGGGGTTCATGTATGAAATAAAACACCTTATTTCATGTAAGTTTTTTTTAAAGCGACGTTTCGTTGACTGGTGTGTCAACCTCTTCAGGCTAAACGTTTTTTTATTGTGAAACAAATTGTGCAAAGTCAAATATTTTAATTTTTTAACAAACAGTCAAATATTCTAATTTTTTAACAAAAAATAGTAAAACGTAATGTTACCTCTTAAAAGTTATGTATGTTAACGCATGTTAACAAGTCGAACGACCGACATTATTTCGCCGAAATTTCGATTTCGGAAATGCGATGGATAAGCCGTACAATTCGCACTTATATATCTGACAGCGAAACGAGTATAGATGCGAAACCAAAACAATAACATCAGATCGTTAGCATTTGAATTTCCTTAATACCGGAAAATATGACTTATTCAGAGTGAATATGTCTTTTTTTTTTTTTTATGTTATTGTTATGACATTTTATGTGCATCATTTCGGACATTAATCTTTTTTTATAATTGCTCTCATTATCCAGAATTACCGCTCCCTCCCAATCAAATTGATGGTTAAACGAGTTTTGGTGCATGGTAACTACCAAATCTTCGTTTTTATTATTTCTGTGTTCATTGATTCGTTTTTTTAGAGTTCTTTTTGTTTCTCCTATGTACGCCGCCGGACAATTTTTACATGTAAATTTGTATACAATGTTAGTTCGGTCCCATTTTTTAGTGACATCCTTGCCTAACTTTATAATCGAGTTAAGACTCTTTTTCACTAACGGGATGGAAATAATATTGTATTGTTTCAAAATTGCCGATAATTTTTTATAATTATTCCTTATATATGGTAGCTGTATTTTTGGAAGAATTTTAAAATTTTCTTGGTTTTTTTTGCGTTTGTGTTTCAAAGATATTTTACGGTATCGGATGATTTTTTGGATAAAGTCCCATGGATAATTATTGTTTAGTAACGTCCTTTGGATTTTTCGCAAGTTGTTCTTATGGAATCTTTTGTGTGACAAAAGTATTGCTCGGTCGACTAGGTTATAAATAATGTTTTTCTTTTACTGTATTGGATGATTTGAAGAAAAGTTGATTACTCTCCCAGATGATGTTGATTTTTGAAACCAATTTGTGATTAACCTATTATTCATTTGATGATCGTTATATCCAAAAAGTCTATACTATTATTTTGTTCTAATTCATATGTGAACTGTAGATTTTTATGATATAAATTGAAAGTGTTAATGACATCCTCTATGTGTTCTTTTTGACGTGTTCTTGTTTATGCACATACTGATTGTGCACATATTAGTTGTGCACACTTTAACATTGGTATATATCTATATATATAAATCTGTACCAATGCTATCTGTGCACGATAAATATGTGCACAATCCTTATGTGCACAAACAAGAACATGCCTTCTTTTTTTACACAAATAATTGTATCATCTACATACCTGTAGTAAAAAAGAGGGGTGCAATTATGTATGTTTTTGAATGTCTCTAAACACGACTTTTCTAAATCATCCATTACAATGTCAGCAAATAACGGAGAAATCGGAGAACCCATCGGTATACCAAAAATTTGTCTATAATATTCAATGTTGAAAGTGAAACAAGTATTGTTATATAAAAAGTGTATGCATTTCTTAATTTCATCTAGCGGAATGGTACAATTCGGAACGATCGATTGTGCTCGCCTATCAATACTCTCACACACAAGCTCTACCGGGATGTTTGTAAACAAAGATTTAACGTCTAAAGAAAGTAATACATAGTCGCTATTTAACTGAATATTTTTGAGTTTGTCTTTTAATTCAAAACTGTTATTTATATGAGAATGCGGAAGTGTTATGCAATTCTTTAATTGTTTATAAATAATGTTCGCTAAGATATAAGTGGGGCTAATAACAAGAGAGATAATCGGTCGTAAGGGTGCACCTTCTTTGTGTACTTTTGGTAGTCCGTAACATTTGGCTAAAACTGTGTCTGTCAACGTTAATTGATTGTTATGAAATCGTTTATGTAGAAAATCATTAGTATACAGGGATTTCAAAATTTTGGAGGTTTCCTTTATCAATGAATCTAACGGATTCTTTTTTATTTTTTCATATGTATTATTGTCCGAAAGAAGTTCTAACATTTTGTTGCTGTAGTCTGATTTGTTGATACACACTGTTACGTTGCCTTTGTCGGCTTTGGTGAAAAAGATATTGGGATTGTTTTTTAAAAAAGATTTTGTTATACGGAGTTTTTTTGTGAAAGATCTTTCTTCTTTTGAAATGTAACTGACTTTTTTAAGTGTCATGTTGATATTATCCGTAATTTTTTCCCTTATATCGTTGTTTACCGTGTTGTTTACGTCTAAGAATTGCAAACAATTTTCCGTATTCTTAACAATAGTAAACACATCGTCTCTGGTTATGTTCGATACGTTACTGAAGCTAGGCCCTAAAGATACAACGTCTATAAGATTCTATAAGAAATTTTCGAACGTATCTTTTCATAGTAATTCTTGTAAGAAGATGTTTAACAGTTTGAATAGTTATTTTTCATAAAAATTACTTAAGCTAGAGATACAAGATATCAACCTACATATTAATATTATCACAAATAAACGCAACAAAATTAGAAATCTAATTGAAAATTCCAGTTTAGATCAAGTAGTTTTAAATACTTTTTTTCACTACTCGGAATCAAAATTCAAATCCTCGAGAAAAAAATATGATAGTTTACATTTCAAAAAATTCTCAGTTTTGCGACCAAAAGTTCACAATCCGGTAAATAAAAATCAATGGATAAAAAACCTCAGCGACACGGATATCCCGCCTGAGGTTATAGACGTTGTATCTTTAGGGCCTAGCTTTAGTAACGTATCGAACATAACCAGAGACGATGTGTTTAGTATTGTTAAGAATACGGAAAATTATTTGCAATTCTTAGACGTAAACAACACGGTAAAAAATGATATAAGGGAAAAAATTACGGATAATATCAACATGACACTTAAAAAAGTCAGTTACATTTCAAAAGAAGAAAGATCTTTCACAAAAAACTCAGTATAACAAAATCTTTTTTAAAAAATAATCCCAATATCTTTTTCACCAAAGCCGACAAAGGCAACGTAACAGTGTGTCTCAACAAATCAGACTACAGCAACAAAATGTTAGAACTTCTTTCGGACAATAATACATATGAAAAAACAAAAAGAATCCGTTAGATTCATTGATAAAGGAAACCTTCAAAATTTTGAAATCCCTGAATACTAATGATTTCCTACATAAACGATTTCATAACAATCAATTAACGTTGACAGACACAGTTTTAGCCAAATGTTACGGACTACCAAAAATACACAAAAAAGGTGCACCGTTACGACCGATTATATCTCTTGTTAATAGCCCCACGTATATCTTAGCGAACATTATTTATAAACAATTAAAGAATTGCATAACACTTCGGCATTCTCATATCAATAACAGTTTTGAATTAAAAGACAAACTCAAAAATATTCAGTTAAATAGCGGCTATGTATTACTTTCTTTAGACGTTAAATCTTTGTTTACAAACATCCCGGTAGAGCTTGTGTGTGAGAGTATTGATAGGCGAGCACAATCGATCGTTCCGAATTGTACCATTCCGCTAGATGAAATTAAGAAATGCATACACTTTTTATATAACAATACTTGTTTCACTTTCAACAATGAATATTATAGACAAATTTTTGATACACCGATGGGTTCTCCGATTTCTCCGTTATTTGCTGACATTGTAATGGATGATTTAGAAAAGTCGTGTTTAGAGACATTAAAAAACATACATAATTGCACCCCTCTTTTTTACAACAGATATGTAGATGATACAATTATTTGTGTAAAAAAAGAACACATAGAGGATGTCATTAACACTTTCAATTTATATCATAAAAATCTACAGTTTACATATGAATTAGAACAAAATAATAGTATAAACTTTTTGGATATAACGATCATCAAAATGAATAATAGGTTAATCACAAATTGGTTTCAAAAATCAACATCATCGGGGAGAGTAATCAACTTTTCTTCAAATCATCCAATACAGCAAAAGAAAAACATTATTTATAACCTAGTCGACCGAGCAATACTTTCGTCACACAAAAGATTCCATAAGAACAACTTGCGAAAAATCCAAAGGACGTTACTAAACAATAATTACCCATGGGACTTTATCCAAAAAAACATCCGATACCGTAAAATATCTTTGAAACACAAACGCAAAAAAAACCAAGACAATTTTAAAATTCTTCCAAAAATGCAGCTACCATATATAAAGAATAATTATAAAAAATTATCGGCAATTTTGAAACAATACAATATTATTTCCATCCCGTTAGTGAAAAAGAGTCTTAACTCGATTATAAAATTAGGCGAGGATGTAACTAAAAAATGGGACCGAACTAACATTGTATACAAATTTACATGTAAAAATTGTCCGGCGGCGTACATAGAAGAAACAAAAAGAACTCTAAAAAAACGAATCAATGAACACAGAAATAACAAAAACGAAGATTCGGTAGTTACCATGCACCAAAACTTGTTTAACCATCAATTTGATTGGGAGGGAGCGGTAATTCTGGATAATGAGAGCAATTATAAAAAAAGATTAATGTCCGAAATGATGCACATAAAACGTCATAACAATAACATAAATAAAAAAGAAGACATATTCACTCTGAATAAGTCATATTTTCCGGTATTAAGGAAATTCAAATGCTAACGATCTGATGTTATTGTTTTGGTTTCGCATCTATACTCGTTTCGCTGTCAGATATATAAGTGCGAATTGTACGGCTTATCCATCGCATTTCCGAAATCGAAAATTCGGCGAAATAATGTCAGTCGTTCGACTTGTTAACATGCGTTAACATACATAACTTTTAAGAGGTAACATTACGTTTTACTATTTTTTGTTAAAAAATTAGAATATTTGACTGTTTGTTAAAAAATTAAAATATTTGACTTTGTACAATTTGTTTCACAATAAAAAACTTTTAGCCTGAAGAGGTTGACACACCAGTCAACGAAACGTCGCTGTAAAAAAAACTTACATGAAATAAGGTGTTTTATTTCATACATGACCCCCGCCTGATCGAGAAAAGCATTACTTACACATATCAACCATGGAGGGTGAAAAAAACTTCAATTCAATCAACCAGAGTTCTGGATCGGACATGAACTCAAATACTGGTTTCTTCGAGAACATCAACATACAGTATGGAAAATATACTTCAAACCTCTTAAAAGAGTGGAACCACTTGACGGACAACCTGGCCAAAGGTACATCGCAAAGGCTATTTCTTCTAAAATGCAGAAACGAGAACATCATCCCAAGAAATATAGCGAACATAAGTAAGAAATTTTCGAACGTATCTTTTCATAGTAATTCCTGTAAGAAGATGTTTAACAGTTTGAATAGTTATTTTTCATACAAATTACTTAAGCTAGAGATACAAGATATCAACTTACATATTAATTTTATCACAAATAAACGCAACAAAATTAGAAATCTAATTGAAAATTCCAGTTTAGATCAAGTAGTTGTAAATACTTTTTTTCACTACTTGGAATCAAAATTCAAATCCTCGAGAAAAAAATATGATAGTTTACATTTCAAAAAATTCTCAGTTTTGCGACCAAAAGTTCACAATCCGGTAAATAAAAATCAATGGATAAAAAACCTCAGCGACACGGATATCCCGCCTGAGGTTATAGACGTTGTATCTTTAGGGCCTAGCTTTAGTAACGTATCGAACATAACCAGAGACGATGTGTTTAGTATTGTTAAGAATACGGAAAATTATTTGCAATTCTTAGACGCAAACAACACGGTAAAAAATGATATAAGGGAAAAAATTACGGATAATATCAACATGACACTTAAAAAAGTCAGATACATTTCAAAAGAAGAAAGATCTTTCACAAAAAAACTCAGTATAACAAAATCTTTTTTAAAAAACAATCCCAATATCTTTTTCACCAAAGCCGACAAAGGCAACGTAACAGTGTGTATCAACAAATCAGACTACAGCAACAAAATGTTAGAACTTCTTTCGGACAATAATACATATGAAAAAATAAAAAAGAATCCGTTAGATTCATTGATAAAGGAAACCTCCAAAATTTTGAAATCCCTGAATACTAATGATTTCCTACATAAACGATTTCATAACAATCAATTAACGTTGACAGACACAGTTTTAGCCAAATGTTACGGACTACCAAAAATACACAAAAAAGGTGCACCCTTACGACCGATTATCTCTCTTGTTAATAGCCCCACTTATATCTTAGCGAACATTATTTATAAACAATTAAAGAATTGCATAACACTTCGGCATTCTCATATCAATAACAGTTTTGAATTAAAAGACAAACTCAAAAATATTCAGTTAAATAGCGGCTATGTATTAGTTTCTTTAGACGTTAAATCTTTGTTTACAAACATCCCGGTAGAGCTTGTGTGTGAGAGTATTGATAGGCGAGCACAATCGATCGTTCCGAATTGTACCATTCCGCTAGATGAAATTAAGAAATGCATACACTTTTTATATAACAATACTTGTTTCACTTTCAACAATGAATATTATAGATAAATTTTTGGTTCACCTATGGGTTCTCCGATTTCTCCGTTATTTGCTGACATTGTAATGGATGATTTAGAAAAGTCGTGTTTAGAGACATTAAAAAACATACATAATTGCACCCCTCTTTTTTACTACAGATATGTAGATGATACAATTATTTGTGTAAAAAAAGAACAGATAGAGGATGTCATTAACACTTTCAATTTATACCATAAAAATCTACAGTTCACATATGAATTAGAACAAAATAATAGTATAAACTTTTTGATATAACGATCATCAAAATGAATAATAGGTTATTCACAAATTGGTTTCAAAAATCAACATCATCGGGGAGAGTAATCAACTTTTCTTCAAATCATCCAATACAGCAAAAGAAAAACATTATTTATAACCTAGTCGACCGAGCAATACTTTTGTCACACAAAAGATTCCATAAGAACAACTTGCGAAAAATCCAAAGGACGTTACTAAACAATAATTACCCATGGGACTTTATCCAAAAAAACATCCGATACCGTAAAATATCTTTGTAACACAAACGCAAAAAAAAACCAAGACAATTTTAAAATTCTTCCAAAAATGCAGCTACCATATATAAAGAATAATTACAAAAAATTATCGGCAATTTTGAAACAATACAATATTATTTCCATCCCGTTAGTGAAAAAGAGTCTTAACTCGATTATAAAATTAGGCAAGGATGTAACTAAAAAATGGGACCGAACTAACATTGTATACAAATTTACATGTAAAAATTGTCCGGCGGCGTACATAGGAGAAACAAAAAGAACTCTAAAAAAACGAATCAATGAACACAGAAATAACAAAAACGAAGATTCGGTAGTTACCATGCACCAAAACTCGTTTAACCATCAATTTGATTGGGAGGGAGCGGTAATTCTGGATAATGAGAGCAATTATAAAAAAAAAAGATTAATGTCCGAAATGATGCACATAAAATGTCATAACAATAACATAAATAAAAAAGAAGACATATTCACTCTGAATAAGTCATATTTTCCGGTATTAAGGAAATTCAAATGCTAACGATCTGATGTTATTGTTTTGGTTTTGCATCTATACTCGTTTCGCTGTCAGATATATAAGTGCGAATTGTACGGCTTATCCATCGCATTTCCGAAATCGAAAATTCGGCGAAATAATGTCGGTCGTTCGACTTGTTAACATGCGTTAACATACACAACTTTAAAGAGGTAACATTACGTTTTACTATTTTTTGTTAAAAAATTAGAATATTTGACTGTTTGTTAAAAAATTAAAATATTTGACTTTGTACAATTTGTTTCACAATAAAAAACTTTTAGCCTGAAGAGGTTGCACACCAGTCAACGAAACGTTGCTTTAAAAAAAACTTACATGAAATAAGGTGTTTTATTTCATACATGACCCCCGCCTGATCGAGAAAAGCATTACTTACATGAATGTATCCAATTAAGATACTCCGTGATTTCTTTATGGGCAATTTTTTCGAGCATCTTGAAGAGAAGACAAGGCAGCGCTATAGGACGAAAGCCCGAGACCTTATTCGGCGTTGCATTTTTCTTAACCCATTTCATCCCAAGCGGCCATTCTATAGTCGATTGGTTTTTCGTCTTCAGGAGGCCATATTTAATTTTTGGTGAAAAATTTTTCAAATCTGACCTCAGATTCGAAAAGAGCAGGTCTTCTTACTTCAGAATATATTTTTCTATAATATTATTTTCTTAGTTTTAGGGTTTTTAGAGACAAAAAACAAACCGACTATAAAATGGCCACTTGGGAAGAAATGGGTTAAGCGCAATTACTTGCGCTTGCTTCTAGGAGCTCGAAAAAATTCCTTGTGTGATACTGTCCAATAAAAGGTAAAGCTTTCACGATCACCTTTTGGAAAACTCCGACTACCCCCTTGACTGCGAGGAGAAATGGGAAAATGCAAGGGCAATATCAATTAAGGGGGTCAGGCTCCTTTACAATCTTCTTCATAAAATGACCTGAAAAAAATTAATTTTCATAATTAGAAATATTTAGAAGTAATATCCTAAAAATATATTCAATTTATGATAAAATGAGACCCAAAAAAAAAATAAAATTTTGATCTATTTTAACCAAATATATGGCCATTTCAAAATTTTTGCTCTGCCGTCGACTCCAGATTCAGGAACTGCATATATTTTAATGGGAGAGGTCCTAAAATTTTGGTATTTTATATGACTATTGACTGAAGAGTTGTATGTATACAATATATTTGATTAAATAATTTTTTACGGTCAAAAATTGCTGAAAAATCTTAAATTTAAGTGAAATTCAGATTTTTTAGCAATCTTTGACCATAAAAAATTATTTAATCAAATAAAAATTGGATACATAGAACTCTTCAGTCAATAGACATATAAAATACCAAAATTTTAGGATCTCTCCCATTAAAATATATGCAGTTCCTGAATCTGGAGTCGACGGCAGAACTCAAAATTTTACATTATGTAGAAAACAGCTTTAAAGATAAAATTACTAAAATACTTCTTTATTTCTACTTCTTTATTTCTTAACTCCATCTCTATTCAATTATATCAAAAAAATATTGTCTTTCGCTCAAAATATTTTACATTTAGAACAAATATTCTGGTACCTCAGTATACGATCTATCAGACTTGTAAGCTATGAGCACGCGTAACAGTCATATCCACATCAGTCAGTCAAGTTTGTTAAGTGGTTTAATATGTAGATCCTTTGATGCTTTTAAATCCATATGTTTTTAATAATCTTTATCACATATATTAGATTCTTATACATATACTGAGGTAAATAAAGAATGTGTTGAGAAATCCAAAATCCTTCATGCATGTTATGAAGCCAGTATCGCCATAGCCCAATGTTTGAAAAAAATGTTTATAGCAGCAACATTCCTATATTGATCTTCTTTTAATGTCTGATAAGGTGAACTTCTTCACTTGTCCTTCATTATTCTTTTTCACGTATAATATTATTACTTAATAAAGAGAATACGACTGATACATATTTATTGCAGTGCATAACTGTTTTTACTTCAGAAAATAAAATGTCAATTATATCATAGTGAGATTCAGGCAATGGCTGACAATGGTAGCTTTCTGGCAGAAGCGAAGGTTCCATAACATTTTTCTGCACAATAGCATATCTTTCGCTTCCACTAAAGGTTGATTTAAATCTGTACACTAAATGTTTTTTGTAATAGTCAATAAAGACTTAATTTTTCTTTAGTATCAATCCCTGTTATTTTAAGTATAAAGTTTCCAATAAAAGTTCAAGTACTAAAAGCTATTTCTAAAACATTAATTCAACTGTCACACGTATTATTCAAACACTTTTAAAAACTGATTTAGAATACCTTTACGTATTATAATACACTAAATGTTTACTCCCAAATCCGTTGGAAGCAATGAAAATTAAGAACAACACTTTTTGTAGAAAAGGTGCTGATGCTGATATCACAGTGTTTATATGAAATGACAGATGTGCATGTTGCTTGCGGACTTTTACATAAGTTAAAATCAGCTCTGTTACAGTGAATCCACATTGCATGCCGTATGCCGTATGCCGTATGCCGTCAGAAAAAAAGTTGTTGTCTGAAATCTATAGGATTTATAACTCTATGGTTATAAATCCTATAGGAATTGTAACCATAGAGTTATAAATATTATATATTCCGGACAACAACTATTTGTCTGACGGCATACGGCATACGGCATGCAATGTGGATTCACTGTTACAATAAAGGAGTGAGCTGTGAGCCTGTAAGAGTCTGTCGTTGATAAGTCAGGTTGTTACGGTGCCAACTTAACTGCTATATAAGTTTTAAAATCAAATTTTTATTTTCGTCAAAAATACCGTCCATAAATTATATTATTTATTTTTTATCTTTGTATTAATGTTTAAAATATTATTTTTGGATCTTTTAAAGTATATACAGACAGATATTTAGAGTGAGAATTTTAAATATATTAAGAACAGTGAAATGAAAAGAAAAATTAGTAGAAATAATATATGATTATATAATTATGTACACAAGGGGAAAATGTAATTTGAACAAAAAACAAATGAAAAGCTTTATCAATGTTTTGTGTATATTCTTAAAACAAAAATAGATAATGCTTTAAAACTAACTGGGACATATTCTACAAGTGTTTTTTTTTAGTAAAATATGTAATAAAAAAAAATTGATTTTTCGTCATTCTGAAAGTGTCCGACCCCCTTAAAACAACCGGTTTAAAAGAAAAACCCTTCCCGCTAGTAGATAAAATAGTGTCCATTGCCTCTTTAATCGTTGCAATATATATCCATATATTCTTGTTAGCATTAAGGGAGCTAGACACCTTTTTTTTTTAAAAAATCGATTTTTTTTTTGCTTTTTTTATAGGAAAATATCTATAGCATATGCTCCATTTTGCCCGAGAACGATATCTATTTTTTTTTCAATGATATTGATAAAATACTGATTATACTTTTTATCGATTTTTCACTGTAATTTCGATTTTCTTGAATATTCAGTTTTTTCAACATACATGCTCTTATTTAGTCATAGTATTTCTTATTCCTTCCGATTGTAAATATATTTTTTAAATTTTTATTAAATCTAC